>APFE030007529.1:404578-424496 GCA_000404065.3 Pinus taeda | reverse complement strand
GGGCACAACAATATTAATAAGGGGTACAACTACCATAGTAATGGGGTAATCACTAGTATTATAGGGACCCAACAGAACCCATTTTGAGTTAGATTTGGTTGCATGCAAAACCCTTTGATTGAAGAAAGTCTACTTTAACTTTTCAAGATTGTTTTCATCTTGAAAGTTTATGTCTATTTGTGAGATTCAATTGATTAAAGCATTATTTTTCATGTGCAGCTTATTTCAAATTTTTCTCACATTTGCAAATCATTTTTTATAGTTAACATGCCTTTTCGTTTTTGCAAAAATAAATTAGAGTACATGGTTTAGGAATCTCTATTGCAGTACAAGAACTAGTGTCTTGTTATAGGAACAAAGTGCTCAAATCCTTGAGGCTAAAAGCCCCTACATGAAGACATGAGTCTTCAGTATAAGTATAAAATATACTTCTCATATAAGTTTTGTACTTGTACTAGTGCAAGAAGATCGCAAGAGTACAAGAAAGATCGCTTAGAGTGAGAAGGAAAATCATTTAGAAGGCAGATCTTTCAAGGGCCCACTTGTTAAACTTCCACCACCCATACTGAGGATAAACATAGAGTTTTACTTCAGTAGTTAATATTTTTTACAGTGGTGTGAAAGTTCCTTTATTTGATTTCTTCACAAATTCAATATTTTACATTCCAGCACTCGAATTACTTTGGTGTCAGTTGCCTTTGTGGTATTTCTGTTGGATTCTACAAGATTTCAATTGAGAAGTAGCAATAGAAATAGGAAAAGTTCGTACCACTTCTGGCATTACCTATGCTTCATCTCTAAGTTTATGAAACTCTTGAGTTCACAATTAGGTGTTGAAGGATCTTGCTTAAGTGTGATTCCTACACCCAACAGTACTCACTCCCTCTCATACTTGTGCAATGCAAGACTGGAGGACAGTCATTGAGCAAAAATGTGCATTTTCTAGGAGGAAGGTAGAGCCTTCCCTCTCAGGATTGCGTAGTTCTATCTTGGTGAGGTGGAGTCCAGACCAAGGTTGTCTAGACCCGTCAATGGGAAACTGAAGGCAAATGTGGAATTGAATCCATGGGGATACTAAGTGTAAGTAGGAGTGAATGGTCATGCATGCAAATAGTGAATGCAAGATTCAAAAAATGGAACAACATGCATGTGTGTGAATGGAGTCATTGAATCGACTACCATTCATGCAAAATAGTGTCATGCATGCTATAATAATTAGATGCTAACAGGCACTAAAATGGTGCTAGTACAAGATAATATGCATGCAAACAACATCAAGCATTCACAGAAATCAAGCATATGACAGTCAAACATTCAAAAACAGAAAAACTGACAAAAATGTTGCAAAAGATAAGTTAAGTGGACTTACCCATAAATAGTTGAGCTGGATTTGTCAAAGACTTCTGGATGTGTTTTGGGAAGTCAAGGCTCCAAGATCGATGTGAAGAAGTGAGCTCTGAAGCATTGAATAAATAAGTTTGAGGCTCATGATGTGAATGCCACAAATCTAGGAAAAATTAACACTTGGAGGAAAGATTCTAAAACGATCTTTGCATGTAACCTCCAGTTGCTAAAAATAGCTCCCTAAAATCTAGGGATGCGTTTAGCATGTTAATTTTTTTATATTTCAGGAAAAATTAGCCCATGCATGTGAGTCAAGCTTTCTCGATTTTGGGTGGAACCGGTCAACCCGATGGCACAAATAACAACCTGCTTGCCTAAAGGAGAAATTTGCGCATTTCTGGGAGGGAGTTGGGCTCGCAGGCCAGAGGGATTGCACAATTTCTGGTAGGAGCAGCTGACTCTACCCAGAATTGCCCAATATCTAGGTTGAGAAGTCTTGCTAGGCCAAATTATGCAGTTTTCACTAGGAAGGTTAACTAACAGGGTTGTGTAGTTTCTAAACCCAGTAGGCTTCCAATCAGGATTGCGCAATTTTTGGAGTGAAGACTTGTTCCCTTCCAACATTGCACTTCTTGAGGGATTTGTTCAACCTGTAGCTAGACCAAGCGTGGAGAAACAACCTCTGAAGGAGTGAAATAATATATCATCCAAAGAATGGAAATTTGCTAGAAAACCATAGAAGCTCATGTACTCGATAGTGCAAGACATGCTACTGAGGATGGTTGGAAGGGAGGCTCCAAAACAAATCTAAGGAAAAATTTTGGAGGGTGGTTGTACCCGCTACATCACTTGGAAACACACTGATATAACTTTGTCTCTCTAAATGGACCTTGTTCATGCAAAGCAAGTCTAAAACCTCTGGAAGTATTTTTTAGTTCTCTATTTGCCTTGGTTTCCACACTTGGTTGATTGTAAGATGTAGCATCTGCCAAGCTCTTGGTTGATCACCACACATTCGAAGCCAAGCCAACATAGTTGTTTCAATTAGGGATCAAGGGTCTATTGGTGCACAAGCAACATAGTAGTCAAAGTCTTAGTTTCATCTCTCATGTTGCTCCACTGCTAGTAGGTGTGGGCAGTGCCTCACTGAAGTCATGTAGGAACACAACCATGGCTCTACTGCCAACGAGCATAGTCAGTACCTTGACGGAGTTTCTTGCATCACCTCTCTGAGCAGGAATCCATTCGCTTCTTTCACCTTATTCATTTTCATTTTTAAATTCTTCACTTTTCACTTTTTTCATTCTTCATTTTCATAACATCTGCATAACACTTATTCATTTCAGAGGTAGAAGAGGGATCTTGACTTATTGAGAGAAGAAGAGGTTGTCCCTTTAGATAAGTAGTTTATTATATACCTCTAACATGCTTGTTAATGTTTCCCCCCCACCTTACTCTACTTGATTGATTTGCCGAGGGTTAACCCAAAAACAACTGACTAGAGTAGGTGACACTCGTTAGCACACAAGCATTGTTTTTTCACCAAGGTTCATTTCGAATAGTATGTATTTTTCATCGACGTATCATGGGTTGAGGATAACAAGTTCTTCATACAAAGGTAGGAGGATAGATAACCAAGTATTGATAACTGCACAAGTCCTCTTATACTTTACGGAGCTAGTTGCAAGAGTTGCACATAGTTTCATGCAAAAATAACCTATGAATATAACAAAAAAACAAACAAAAAACGAAGCGACAACAGAAGTAAATATGGAAGAAAAGAAGAAAGCAAACAAGAAATAAGACAAACAAACATGTGAGATAAGTAAGGAAACAAGCATGCAAGAAAACAACCAAAAGAAAGCACTACTCCTACTCTTAAGTTAACGGTGCATGGGCCTAATCATGTGAAGTGATACTTCCAATGTAGCCATCAGTGCAATGGTTGACCATATTCGTGAAGGCATCCTTAATGAGCAACACAATTATGTGAATGAACAAACATGAAAGATATAACAATGAAGACATACACTCCAATTTTAAATGTGTCCACAGAACATAAGTGATTGCAAGAACATGACATACAATCCATGGACTTGTGATGGTGGTGTGCGACACTATGTGCAGCTACGGAGCATATGCATACTCTTGAATGTGACATGCAAGCAAACAAAAGAAACAAAGACAACTTGCATTGTGCATGTGTGCTTTCTATGTAACATTCCTTCAATGCAAGATCAATGGGATCGTGTAATTCTAGTGGAGGAAGTATGATCTGTGTGTGAGATTGATATTTAATGCATACATATGAGTGATGAGGAGCCTTGGGTGTTTCAACAATTTCCTGATGGGAGGTGAAACCATCCTCAGGATAACGTTGGCCTTGACAGTTTGAGGATTTTGATTTTGTCGATAGATAGATCATCATAAACATGTGGCTTCAAAAAAAAACCATGATAGAATCATCATCGTGATCGAATACGGGAGTAAATAGATCACAACAACTAAGATTAGCAAAATCAATGATTTCATAAGCATGCTCATGATTTGATGAATCAAATAGAGGGGTAGATGAGAAGTAGATAAATTCAGCCTTTGTGTTTCTGGAAAATGAAGATGAAAAATAAAGTGGATTTTCAATGAACAATTTATCCTCTCCATTGTCGGATGATGGACTGATATCTGGTGTGTTCTGTGAATGATCAACAATGCGTGCATCCATAGATGGAGATACACATGCAAAATAATGGATGGAAGGCTCACCAAAGATGTCAAGAAAGAATAGAGGAGGCTCAAATAGAAGCTAGTCATTCTGTGCAAAGTGTTCATGCTCAAGCTCCCAATTGTACTCTTCATGAATGAAAATGCATGATGGTTGTGCAACATCAATTCCGTCGAATGCTTGATCCTCATTCACAACAAGTGTAGAGTCTGGAATGGAAGAACACATGGAAGTATCATTCGAAGGATCATCCGAGTATGAAGGCGGAGGTTGAGTTACAAAATTCATGTGACAACTCAATGGAATCACAACCAAATCTACGGGAAAATTAAGCGAAGCAATTTTGGGAGGATATGCCAGTTGAAGAGATGTGTGTTTTTGTTCCTCTGCATCACTCTGTAGTGGTGGAGTTGTTTGATGAGGGGATGGTGGATAGTCACTAGTGACCATGACCGTATCTGTCTGTGATTGGGCAACTCCATCACTCAAGTATGATGAGAGAGGCTTCGGCTTAAATTTCTTCTTGGGATGGTAAGATAGTACTTGAATCTATCCCAAAGATAAGGAAATTTCATCTAGCTTTTCAGAGCTAAAATTGCAAAACACGGAAGTGCTGCCAAAATTCTATAGGCGATTCTTGTGAGGCCTTTCATTATTGTAACAGTTTTTTGTCAAGAGGTTATGGTTAAAAATGATGGAAAGTAGAATCAATGAGGTCACAAAACTGCTCGAGTGAGTGCATGTTATCAGCTAGTCGGTTACAACACCACCATAGTGGGGATTCAGGAAGTGTGTATGCAAGAAGCAGACTGACCTATTCTGCATATAACTCATATACATTCTCAAGGAATTCATAGAAGTCCTCTAAGTACTCAGGCGAGGATACTTCTCGTTCACCAGCATACGTGAATTGGGACAAGAGATCCTAGATCGTGGAGGGGTTAGTGTGACAGAATCCATGATAGATGCGCAAAGATTAAAAATAGGATAAGAGTACACATATTCTCATATGGCCTTCCTTCTAGTGCCATAAATGTTGACGATGCTGGACCCGCCAACATGTCAGGGGATCTCCCTGATAAGAAGTCCCAACTAGACCTTAAACAATTTGGTGTAAGAGTCCTAGCAATGCTTCATACGGTATCGCCTTGAGCCGGTTTCGCACTGAAGCAGGTAAGATGTTCCTGTTGGTAGCAAGGGTGTGACATATGCATCAAGTAATGGAAGGTGCATTAGTGGTTCCAACACACACAGGGTGAGGTGAGTGCGCCCCTTATAAACCTATGAAAGCACGAAGTTAAGAAGGGAACACACAAGCAAAGATGTATCACAACATGGAAGGCAAGTAAGTTAGGAATGCAAAGTGATGGTTAAACCAACAACAGATTTTAGTAAAATTCATACATACATATACAGAAAATAGCTACACATGCATGCATAAGAAAACAGATACATATATCTTTTGGAGGAAATAAGAAAGTTGAAATACAAGACGACATATGCATGAAACATGGTGGCTCTGTTATATTAAGAAGTGTAAGTTCCATTCATACAATAAAACTATGACCAACCACTATTTCCGACAGTGGAACTTTACAGTCACTGTCGCCTGCTCCTTGAAAGAGATATATTAGCTCTTCACAGTGAAGAATCCAATGCTCATTACAATACTGTCCAAGCTCTCTCTAAGATACTTGTATCAGAATCTTGGTTGAACAAAAGCCTTCACAATGAGTTATGAGGGACTATATATAGCCAAGGGCAGGGTGTCCCTTGAAATTCCCCTTTGTGACTATCCATATACTCTCATGACTCTTTATCTACTCTATGATTCTTACATCCAACTATCGACACTTGAACTTCCACATGACAAGACATTACATACAATCTGCACATGTACCCATGTAAGAGAATATAGGCTTGAGCAAGCCATGCAAGACATCACTATGACTCGTACAACTGTGGGAAGACCAACTCTTCGACATCCTCATGGTGGTCGATAGTAGAGAACTAATTCCAAGCTCAGTAGTTGGTGATGGTGTCTGTAAACTCTAAGGTGACATATTTCTAGAAATGAACTCCTGCCTCCACAGAATTGGGGTACACTGCTCAAGCACTTTTGTCCATCTCATCTGATAACATGCACATCATTGTCTTGAGTGTGGTCAAACCAACAACATACTAATGCATGGTATCTGCAATGATCACCAAGTCTGGGTTGGTGGTTATGCGCATCAACTCGTCAAAGTAAGATAAAAGCTCTAGTCAAACCTGTGCCTTTGTGTTTTCCTCGGTGAGTGCCCCAATGTATGGGATCGTATGTGCATGGAAAGAAACATCCATAATCATGAATATTTGTGCATGGGAAGCCTACAAACTACTGATGAGCTATGGGAGATCTTCATAGTTCTGTATCTGACTCTAGATGCGTGCCTTCAGCTCGACTGCTCTAGGATTCATCATCTTGGGCAAGTGCAATGAGGCTTCCTTGTATCTAATTGTCCATGTTTGCATGTAATCAACAACAACATTCACATTCAACAAGACATGTTCTCTATTAGCACATCATTGCTTCCAACCGTAGAGATGGACAACTTCCTTATGCATGGTACCAAACTTAGAATACAATACTCGTATGACTGTGTCAAGTGACAATACTTCATCCAATATTTCCTTCTTCAACTCTACTAAGGCAGATGCTGAAACCAATTCTCCTCCTTGCTTGGGCCGCTGTATCTCCTTAGCCATTCACTCATTTTCAGCTATCAAGAACCGAACACTTTAGCCAGTGGCTTCAACATATGATTTGGTAGTATCGATCAATTCTATTGGATTCTTACGCACGTCAGACATGATCACTCCTTCCTCAAAATACACAAGAGATGTGTGATCATTCAGAGTTGACACTCTGTAAGGTTGCAAAACTCTATTTTTGGACTCATCGAATGAGATGTTGAGTGTCTCCCCTTCCAGATTGTCTCTAAGGATCTCAATGTCTCCTTGGTCGCTTGCGAATTTCTCTACTTCTGGATCCACTGAAGCTCATGGGTTGACCTCATAGAGGTAAGGCATGAGGTCAATGTTTTATTCTAACTCTTGCTGCTCCATATCCATATCCATCTATTCAAGTTCTTCTTCTATCCCTTGACTGAAGTCCTCCTCATGTGACTGCTCACCTTGTCTTCTTAGTGTGAATTGTGAAGATGATTCGACTACCTGTACAAGCGTAATTTCATCTGTATGTACATGTTGTGACCCCTATTGCACATGTTCTTATACACTTCCTTCTCCTATTTGCACACCTCTTGTTCCTTTCGGAGTTGCTCCTTTAACTCATGGCACTCCTCTATTTCATCCATTCTCCATTTTTTCTCTTTGCCTTTGTGCATTCCCCTTGTCCCACTGTTGCCTCTTCACCTCTATTTCCAAAGCTGATTTCTGCACAAGTGGGTCTACTTGAAACTTGCAGCATTGTTCCTCCTCTGTGTTGTCAACAATTTTTCTCTTGCCTTTGTTGCACACCAATATGTTTACCTCTACTGCTGGTGCTCTCCTATATTTTGTTTCATGCCGCTTTTCTTAACCATTCCACAGTGATACAGTTCGGTTCATTGGAGTTAGAGAGGCTGTAACAATATCTCCACGGGTCTTGATCCACCCAATGACATGCCCTGTAGTGATCTTCTACAATACAATGTGGGTCATACGGATTGAAGCTTCAAGCATCAAAAGTGTATTTCTTGATCTCCTCTATTTTGACATCTACATGCTTGAGGTTTCATATCTCATATAACCCAATCTGCAGCAGAAGAGCGAGCCAAGGTGCCTTATTCTTCCAGTGCAGCCTAGGTGACAATCCTCTTGAGATGTGATATGATACTTCTGACATGAGGAGCTTGTGCCTGGAAAACTTCAGCAAAACATGCAGAGGCTTCTCCGAGTTGTACATCTATATGAAGGTGCCAGATAATGAGGCATACTAGTCCACTATATCGATCAATACCTCCATTGCTTCCTTCATCATGCAAAGTGGGTCCTATTCAAATATCATCTTATACACTGGCGTGACAAAATGATCTGACAGCTGTGTGATAACTCCTTTGAAGCTACATTGAAACAACATTTTACAATAAGTGTTCACAGAAGTCTCCATTGATGTCCATGTCCAGCACAGGCTCAGGAACTCTTGATGAGCACAAATTGCATCCAAGGTGCAAGAATACATGTAGATTTATGCTTGTTGAACTTTGGGTAGTTGTTGAGATCTTGTTACCTGTTCCTTCCGCTTGTGAGCCAACATGTCAGACCGATTGCATGCTTTTCCTTCACTCACCAGTTGGTCCAACGTGATCACCGAACTCTTCAAGAAGGCTTACATACTCTCTTGGGCATACAAGTGACATGCAATGTTGACCATGTATTGATATGCCTTCTGCAGTATCCTCATCTTATAGATCCGGTTGGGTGTCATCCTGAATTTAGCGGGCTCCTTCACCTAGTTCTTCAAGATATCCCTAGAGTTGGCATTGATGTTGGGTATGCTAAAGTGTGTCTCCATGGTGATCACTAGGCTCGACATATGGTACAACTACTCACCATCCTATGCCTTGAAGGTAGCAGAATCCATCCCGCTGACACTGATCAATGTCATCGTCTAAGGATCACTGTGTGAGATGATCCAATGTATCATGTCCATGCATGGGAACACGTGATACTTGCACGTAATCTGGTACAAGCCGGTCTTGTGAATGTTCACATAGACTTAACAGTTTTCAAGGTCTTCCCAAAATATTCCTACAAGACCTCTTGCCATTTCATCTTGATGTCTTTGTCTACAATTATCTTGGTGTCTTCATATATTAGCAAATTTGCAGACACTCGCTTAACTGCTGCTCAAGTTGTGCTTACGTCAGTGTCCTTTTATCCTACTCTCTTGGAGGCCAATGATCATGAACTATTGAGAGGAAAATGAACACCTGCTAGATATGGAGACATGGTGACATGCATGGCAAGAAATCTATTAGCTAAAACAAAATAAAACTTGAGGAACGACATGAAACATATGTGCGGATTGACTAGCAAGGATTGCACAATTTTTCGTGGGAGTCCAGGAGACTAGCTACTACTACTGCTCAAAAGGTATTTTGGACTGTTGGGAGGCTGGCTAGCTATTGGAATTGCATGATGTGCAATCCAGACTACCCTGTTGGGTGCTAGGATTGCACAATGCGCAATTTTAGCTAGCAAGGGTTGTAGATCGAGTGACTGCATTGTGCAATTCTCTGGGCCAGCAGTCATTACCTCTCAGAATTGCACAATGTAAGACTAGAGGATAGTCACTGGGCATAAATTCACATTTTTTGGGAGGAAGGTAGAGTATTCCCTCTCAGGATTGCACAATGTTGTCTTTGTGAGGAAGATTTAGAGCCAAGGTTGTCCAACCGCGCCAACGGGCAATTGAAAGCAAATGTGGAAGTGAGTGCATGGTGATATTGAGTTTAAGTAGGAGTGTATGATCGTGCATGCAAATAGTGAATGAAATATTCAGAAAATGAAAAAACGTGCATGCGTGTGAAGCGATTCATTGAATAAGCGACCGTTCATGCAAAACAGTGTCATGCATGTGACAATAGTGAGATGCTAATGAAAACTGAAACCGTGCGAGTACAAGATAATATGCATGCAAACAACAACAAGATTTCAAAAAAATCAACCAGATGACATCCACACAAGACAAAACACAAAAGAAATAGAAATTTTGCAAAAGACAAGTCAAGTGGACTTCCTCGTAAATAGCTAAGCCGGATGTGTCGAAGACTCCTGGATGTGCTATGGGGTGTGAGATCTCCAAGATCGATGTGAAGAAGTGATCTTTGAAGCGTAAAATAAATCAATTTGAGTCTCATGACATGCATACCACAAATCTAGGAAAATGTGTCACTTGGAACAAAAATTCTAAAACAATCTTCGCATACAACCTCTAGCTGCTAAAAGTAACTCCCTAAAATCTAGGGATGCTTTTTTCATGTTTCTTTTTTGCTATTTCGAGAAAAAACAATCCATGCATGCAAGTCAATTTCTCTTGGTCCAGGGTGGAACCGGTTAACTCGATGGCACACGCAACAACATGCTTTCCTGAGGTAGAAATTTGTGCATTTCTCGGAGGGATCTATGATGGTTTCCCATAGGGATTGCGCAATTTCGAGGAGGAGCAACTAACTGCTGCACAAAATTATGCAATTTTTGGGTTGATGATCTGGATATAAACAGGAATGAAACAAATTACAGAGATAACCATAAACATAGAGATGTAGCAGAAATAATACTTCATTTCATTAATGGAAAATACTGAAATATGCTTACAACCAGAAATGGAAATAAACCAGCTAGGACGATGGTAGCTTATCTCTAAGAAGAGATGTGGCGGCTACATGCCTCTGAACTATGTTACAATGAGGGTTGAAGGCTTATTTATTGTTGAGAAATAATGTAAAACCCTTCACATCCCAAAACCTAACCCTAGAAGATGAAACGCTAAATTGTGGGCCCCGTTTGGGTAAATTGGCACATCAATTTCCCGAGGTCGTAACTTTGGCATACGATCTCTGTTTGACACATACAATAGCTCATTAGAAAGATCTATCCGAGAACTACAACTTTGGGAAGGGAAACATCTATCCATGGACCCATGTTGCCCCTCGAGTTCCCGAAAAATGTCGTTTAGGGCCTCAAAACGGATCTGGAAGTTCAGGGCCTGAAAAGCTGCTAAAAATAGTAAATTGTGCTACAATTTAGGAAACTGAAAAACTAAAAGAGATAGTTGTGGGGGTCCAAATAGGATAGGTGGGTAGCCACCAACATCCACCTGGATCATTCTTGGCCCCTTAGGAAGAAGGTCCCCATTGCATTGAGTTCCTCCATCTGTTGAACTTGTTCTACAATCTCTGATGTGTCCAGTACTAGTGGGAAGCATGGTCGACGATGGTCCACATTGAAACCTTGGTGCAGGTGAAGGAATGGAGGAATGTTGTGATCCAAAAAATTGTTTCCCAGCAACTTAGTAATGGTGTAAGGACCATGTCGGCGTGGTCAAAGCTTTTGATGGGCTCTTGTAAGGTGTTCTTTCTATAGATGCAACCAGACTTTGTTGCCCACCTGAATCTTTTGTGGTACCCATGTGGGTGATGAGAAGTTGTTCCCATGTTTTGTCATGACCGTATTCCTCTGCTGCTGTTGTTGCTACTACATGGAGGAACCCTTCGTGGGGGTCATGGATGTAGCAACGATCTTCCCCTTACTTTGGGAGTGAACCAAACAGATGAATTTCCTAGTCTAGGAGATGAACTTGTTGCCTTTCTTAGCAGTGATCAAAGAGGTGGTAGGTGGCGCTACCTTCGATATCCTATATAATGAATCACCCAAAGAAATAATGATAGTGCAAGGCCTTGAATCATACATAACATGCTGCCTCCACAAGTATGGCTGGCCTAATAGTACATCACAAACATCCAAAGGTGTAGCATCCACAATACCTTCTTTGTGAAGGGCTTGATGTTGTAGGGAAGGTGACACTACTGGCGAAATTTGAGATCTCGTCCTTCATGAAGCCACCCAATACTGCACAGATGTGGGTGTAGTGTAGTCGGTAGGCCCAACTACTTCATGACCTTTGGTAAAATGAGGTTCTTTTGGCTACGACTATCGACAATGAATTGCAGCAGCGAACCCTTCACCCACATCTATGAATGGAAAAGACGTTCCCCCTCCTATGGATCTTCGAGCTCATTTTTATGGATCTTGGCAATGGCACCAGTGGTATTAGGATCCACATCAATGATCTTCTTCCCTTTTTCATTCCCCTTGTCATGTTTTAGCTCAAGGTTGGAACATGCATCTCATTCGGAACCCTTCAACTTGGCCAACAGCGACTGCTTGATCCGACACTCACTTGTGTTGTGAGTGGGGCTCTTGTGGAACTCACACCACTTTCCTGTGTCCTTTTTTGACTTCATGGTGTTGTCCTTTTCTTGTGGCTTTGACGATTGTTTAGGGCCACCCCACCTTGGCTTTGTCCTTTGGTCTTCAGATTCGCAGATCCAAAGTCTCACTTCTTCTATTTGAACTTTTGCTCAATTTTGACAGTGTATCGATACGTTGTGCCGAGCGAGGAAATGTTCAGGAACTCCATCTCTTCTTGGATGTATCTATGTAGGCAGCCGTGGTATTTGTGCCAGATGAAGATTAGAATCTTTGATACCCAACTGTGTGCGAAGGGTATGAAAAACGTTGGTGAACTCTGTCACATCTTGGTCCCTTCCCTGTCGCAGCATGGTCCACTTTATGTATTTGTCCTCATAGTTTTTGACAAGGTAGTATTGCTCCTTAATGGCATCCCAGAATGAATCCCAAGTGGGTGCGACTAAAAATAGTGAGCTCGTACCTTCATTCTTCTGCTCGCAGTAGGTTTCCGACTAGTCCTTAACGTGGGGAGCTGCTTTGAGAAGAGCGAAAACAATATTTTCCTGACTCGAAAATTCATGAACAGAAAAATACCCATCTAGTAGATTTAACCATTTATCTATGGCATCTGTGTCTATTTGAGCCTTGAATATGGGGATTTCAAAATTAACTTGTACCTTAAATGGTGTGGCATTTCCAGAGTAGCTGTTGGAAGCCGATGTGCTGCCTCTGGGTAGCTGCTGAAGGATCTGTGCAGAGCTATCCATCATTGCATTCCTTTGTCACTCAAGGGATTCTTTGAGAAAGATCTTGATAGGATCTCCTACCCTCTCGTCTTTCTTCTTATCCACCATGGGAGGCCGTCAGGATTTGCAAGGCTGGTATTGCAATGGTTTGACCAGTTCAAGCCCCAACTCCTTATATCCTGACCTCATTGGGGACATGCAAAGAAAAACATAGAAAAAGAAAACTTCTCTGATACCACTAATATGGATTTAAACAAGAATGCAACAAATTACAGAGATAACCATAAAGATAGAGATGTAACAAAAACAATACTTCATTTCATTAATGTAAAATACTGAAATATGCTTACAACCAGAAATGGAAATAAACCAGCTACGGCGATGGTAGCTTATCTCTGTGAAGAGATGTGGCAGCTACATGCCTCTGAAATATGTTACAATGAGGCTGAAAGGCCTATTTATTATTGATAAATAATTTAAAACACTTCACATCCCAAAACCTAACCCTAGAAGATGAAATGCCAAATTGTGGGCCCTATTTGGGTAAATTGGTACACCAATTTCCCGGGGTCGTAACTTTGGCATATGATTTCTGTTTGACACGTAGAATAGCTTCTTAGAAAGATCTATCCGAGCACTACAACTTTGGGAAGGGAAACATTACTACATGGGCCCATGTTGTGCCCAGATTACCCGAAACGTCGTTTAGGGCCTCAAAACGGCTCCGGAAGTTCAGGACCCGAAAAACTGCTAAATTTAGGAAACTAAAAGACTGAAAGAGACAGTTGCAGGAGTCCAAATGGGATAGGTGCGTAGCCACCAACATCCACCTAGATTAGTTGAGTAGTCCTGCTGGGCCAAATTCCACAATTTTCATTAGGAATGCTCTGATAGGATTGCATAGTTTCTGAGCCTAGTTGGCTTCCAATCAGGATTGCAGAATTTCTAGAGGGAAGATTGGATCCCCTCTAGAATTGTGCAATTTCTTGAGGGAGATGCTCATCTTGCAACTGGACCATGTATAGAGGAACAACTTGTTAGGGGAGTGAAATAAGCTATCATGCACAGGTTGGCAATCTTCTAGAAATACCTTGAAGCTCATGTACTTGACAATGCAAGACATGTTGTTGAGGATGGTTGGAAGGGAGGCTCCAAAACGAAGGTAAGGAAAAATTTTGGAGGGTGGTTGTAGCTTCTACAACATGATATTATCCCCCTTTCTTCATCAAGGACAACTTTCCAAAATAAGTAATTGTTGGGAAGGATCTTTCCATCTTCATCTAATTTATTCTAGTTTTGTCAGAAATAATTTAAGTGGTTATTCCTTGACATGTGCTCCTCCAAATGATGTGCATTTCTTTTCTAATCATGATCTTAATAGGTAGAAACAAAACATCATGATTTCTACCTATAATTTCTATATTTGGTCAGCAAAAAGGATTCATGCCTTGATCATTCAAGGCACTCTCAAGGTGTTATTTTCTTGGTTCAAAATGCTTCCTTCTCCAAAATTTTGTGACTCTTTTTTTATGCTTGGTTCATGATTATTTTTGAGTTCTTCCATGAACCCAATTCAAGTTGCAATCACGAGCTATATTTTGAATAGTATGGCATTTGAGTAATTTAGTTTTGTACATGAATTAGGTAGCTTAATTTTTTTTGGTGAACATCTTGGAGGATTTTCCTACAATTTTACCTATGGGCAACTTATAAGAGTCCTCATAAATGTCTTTGTTATATCCACTACAATTCTTTGACATCTACTCAAAATTTTTACAGGAGTAACAATAACCAAAAACTATAGTTTGATAATTGGACGATGAGGATTCTCTTGATGCACTTAGAAGTTGTTCTTCCTTGAGATTCTTTGATTGTGTTCATTTCTACATATATTAGCATCAACCTATCTTCTTGAACTATAGGTTATTCCAATGTTTTTTTGACTCCTTTCATTGCTTCTGTTGGATTTGGGGGTATTAACATGGTTTTCAAGCTTCTCCACATTCTTGTTCTTTGATGCTTTAGGGTTTGCATCACTTTTTCTAGAAGGATCACTTGCATATCCAAGACCAAATTTGTGAAGTGGTGATCTTTGGTGACTTAGGATGTCATCGAAGGCTTCAGAACTTTTGAAACTCTTAGATAACAACTTCAATTATGAAGGAACCAATTCCTTCTTCAAGCCTTTCAAACTCTTATTATTTCTTTATTAGCTCAATATTCATTACATGTTTTTCTCTCATTTTTTCCTCTAGTTAAACATTTATGGGGTTTACTTCTTCTTCATGTTGACCAATTTTTGCTACAAATTTACTCAAGTCCTCATATTTTTTGTTGAGATGACTTGTTAAGATGTCTTCCCTTTTTTTTCTTCTTCTCGTTGAGCTGTCATGAGGGTGACTTCTTCATTATGTGTTTTCATTCTGGTGCTCTTTTACATTAAGATTTTTGATATCCTCATATCTTTATTGTACATGATTCTTAAAAGAATGTCTTCCTTTGTATTTTCAAGGTCATGATCAACATTTTGTAACTACCTCTTCAGTTCCTCATTTTAATTTTTCATTTTTCTTATCTATTCTAGAGAAACTAGAAGTTTTTCCTTGAGGTATCTATGAACTACTAATTTTTCATTCTCTTCACCATCATCCTCTTTTACACAAATGGTGCCTTCAATTACCTCTGACTTTTTATTTTATTTGTGCTTTTTTTATAATTTTCTTGATCAAAGGTCATGAATAAAAGTCCTTTTGAATTTATATTTTGAAGATTCTCCCAAAGCTTCCAACCCTCTTTAGACTTGGTCTTATTCTTCAATTGCTCATAACAATGCTTAAACTTTCCAATGAATTCTTCCAGTGACTGAGGCTCATCATACTGAATCTGATCCTAAAATGTTAATGGAAAACCATTGATAAATATTTGAAATTTTATATTCTCATCCTCCAGAGAAGGTACTTAACTCACTAACTTCAGGAACTTGGTCATGTACTCCTCATATATCATAGATCCCATCTTGATCTCGTATAACTCCTTAGCCTTACCATCATAATACCTCTCTGATCTTTTTTTTCCTAAAGAGTCTCTTGGATTTATGCTAACTCAACTCCTCTATTCTAATTTCTCTTGTATGTTTCATATCTTCCTACCATAGATTTTCCATTTGAGACTGAAAATAACTATCCTAGCCTTCATGTTCTTTATATAGTCATACAACTCAAAGAACTTCCTCATCTAAAGAAACCATGCCTATGTATCCTCAGGTTTCTTCAACTCTCTATCAAATGTAGGTGGATTGGATTTGTTGAACTCATGTAGAAAGTAACCCCTCTCACTCCTCCTATAAGGATGATAACAATGATAAGCATGATACATGTCTAAACTAAAAGTAGGGTAAAACCAATATCCACTAACTCTCTTATTAGGTGTATCCAAGGACCCACCATCTCTGACTGTATCATCCATATTTGACTTGTGCCCAACATGATAATTCTATCATATGCCCCATTAGTCTTTTCCTTATGTACACAATTGATATGTGGTTTTCCCTATCTCTTCAAATCTGGAAAACTCTAAAGGATCATTGCTTTGAAATCTACTTGCTTTTCCTGTTCCCTAGCAAGCATTTCTTATGAATAAGCAATCCAACCACCATCCACCTTCCAAATTCTGATTTCATCCTTTGAACTTGTGTTGAGGCCTCGGAAATCGCTGCCACAACATTGGGGGATAACAACCTGGTCCGGACCTTGGTATAGCTCCTTTTCCGTTTGGAATGGTGGCTCCAACTGGAGATAATGGGACCAGTTTCCCGATAATGAAATAAAAGGGATGGATGGGTGATGAATAGATTGCTTAAGTGATAGGCGACTAGCTTATTCTATTGACGAAAATAGGGAAACTAATACTAATCCCGGGAACAACTTATTCATTCGAAATACAACGTTAAATAATCTTTATCTATATAGCAAGCATATAGATGACTCTGTAAAATAAATAAGAGATGTTCAATCATTCAAAGATTGCTTCATGTGAATAGTCACAATGAAGCGGTAAATACAAATTACTGCATTCACTGTTTATATCATTGATACATATATACGATTCAAAGGGAAGCATGCGATAAACAACCAATAGTGGAATGCATAAGGAATGCTATGAAAAACACACATATATATAAGCGATAATAGCAAGAGCGATTTAAACAACAATTCATATAACAAAAATGAATACAGATGCAGATAATAGTAACATGTGAGCTGTAGATCAATCCGAAATATCAATCGCTATTCAAAATTCCTTCTTCAACACATAAATTCTTTCAAACAATGACAATAGTGCACATTTGCATAAAAGCCTTCCTCATCAAATTCAGAATAATTGGTCAAGTTTCATAAAAGAATATCCCTGAAGTACAATAGTTCAACTTCAGGGTTTAATTCATATACAAAACTTTTACGACCCTTTCTAAATGCATGAAAGGGTCTATAAATACTACTAAGCTAAAAAGATCTATGAAACAAAATCCTACTAAATTGGTATCAGTAAATGCGGTCTATCTCTCGGGGGCGATTTGGCAGTCGGCGAAGTGAATCATGCCTCAGGTTGTTTGCCCTTAAACCTTAGCTGGCTTATCGCAAGCATTGGTTCTACTTTTGGCGCTTTGTTGAGGCGCAAACTGAATTGGGCGGCAAAGGTGGCATCCTGAATGTCGGGTATAGTATACCCGACAGCATCGGTTAGGCACTTCAAGATGGCTCTTTGGCTGTATGGCTTGATTAAGAAGAACCAATAAGCATCCCACGTCAGACTGTTGATTCCAACGATCAATATTGTGTTTTTCTCCAGCTCCGGATAGCATGAGTGCTCCAATATATTTGCCGCTGTTAATTGACCTGGAGTGCATTGGGAAATTATATTAGATAAATACAGTGTATTATTTACTAACTCAACCAAATTTCCACTGATTGTCTTGCATCTGGAAATTGCTCTTTTTGCTTTCATTAGATGCCATTCCCATTCTGTGAATAATATCTCTTTGTGCGATTCCAGAATTCTCGGTAGATTAGCTGCTCGACCTACATCGGAATCCTGCCATTCTATAAAGTTTGTCAGTGTTTCTTTGGCCTGATCCAAATCGGTCCTTGCTTTTTCTACCTTTTCGTTTATAGATGCTACCAATTTGCACAATGGTTCTGCTCGTATAATCTGTTGACATAATAGCTTAACCTGATTAATCAATCCCTTATTTAACTGGAGCGCTTCTGCTTTAAACTCATCTATCTGAGGGAGCTTTCTCATTTGCTCAATTTGAGTGGTCAATTGAGCGATTTTCTCATCTTTCGCTTTCATTGTTCCTGCAGTTGATATTCTTAACTGCTCCAGTGCCGCCGATAGCTCCTCTTGCCTTTGTATTGCGCCTTCATCAATTCTCTGCTTCTGCTCTCGTAATTGCTTGGTCAGCTGATTATTATTCTGCTGCTACACTAGCAATTTTTTCTCCGCCTGCTCTGCCCTCTGCTGAACTTCTGATAGTCTCGCATATAGTGAAGAGATTTCTTGGTCCTTGGTCTTTAATAAACTGCTTACCTCCGATGCTTTATCAATGGTTGCCACTGAATGTGCTCTAGTGAATTGTGATAGCTTGGTTAAGTCATCGGAGGGATCAAATTCTTCTTTCCATACAACATTGCCCATTACTGTTAATTCAGGGAATGGGGAAGGTTGATCAGTTCTTCTCCTTTTCCTCTGTCGCTTTATGAAAACCTTATTCTTGGGGCTATAAAATACATCTAAAGGGGGGATCTCTTTAATTTGCAAAACGATCTCTCCCGTTGGATCTTTAGGAATTATCTTTGGTTCTTTTGTTTTGGGTAGGCCGCTGGTTTCACCTCAAACCGGTTTCGATGTCGCTTCCTGTGTATCACCTTCTTTAGAAACCTCATAATCTTTTGAGCACTCTAGGTTATCAATAATTGTACTGAATTGCTTCCATTGTTGGAGCAAATTCGGATCAACTAATGTATCATTGTTATTCTTAGAGCTACTCTCTTCTTGGGTCTTTGCTTGGGTTTCTTCTTGTCGCTGCACATTTTCCTGGGTCACCTCTTGCCTCTGGCTATGCGCTTCCTCCTGCTTTTTTGATGTAGTAGGAGGTGGTGTATTATCTCGCTGCTCAGACTCGCTTGACCTGGTTGTTGTCGGAACAGTTGCTAATAGGTCTAGAGGCAGAGTTTGCAACCTTTGTTCTCTAATTATGTTAAATTCAACTAGCCCTTCATCATTATAAACATTTCCGGCAAGCGACTTGACTTGATAGAGTGATTCGGCTTACGCGAACAAATCTTCAAATTTGTCTTCTTTGTGCTTGACCTTGGCCAATTTGGCCTGGTCGAGCGCATTGTAAGCGATCTTCCTTGGATCATACTGCCTTCTTGGAAGAGTAGCCAGAGTGAGCAAATTCATTTTCCCATCTTCCTTCTCTGCATGCTTGATGTCATGCAGGGTATACACTCTAATTCGTAATGGAAAAGAAGGCCAAACATGTTTTTTAGCTCTTTTCAGGGTCTGGGTAACCCCTTCAGCACTGATTTGATAAGCTACCTCCCTGGCAAGTAGCTTATCGGGGATGTAAAGTGGTAGCACATGTGGCCTAGTCTGACTGCCAAAAACTCTAATGTAGGTGAATTTCTCCTCCCCAAACCAACTTGCTACTACAGTCAAATCTACCCCTGCTTGCTCAGAAATTTTCAGGGCAGGCTTATTAAAAATGGAATAATGAATTGGCAACATAAAACCGTTGCAGATTTGGTACAGGTGGTGCTTATAACCAGTCTTCCATAGTTTTCGATAATATATGTGAATGGGTGTGGGGTCTTGCGACTTCCACCTCCATCCCAGCACAGGAAACTCAGAATTAAAACACAACACATCCATAATATAGGCACTATAATAAAATGGCGGAATAACCCTCTCTGTGACACAATAGTCAGACCTGAAATCCAGGATGGCTTTGGCTAACTTGTCGGATAATATGACCGCCCAATCCATAATTTCTCCACTACATGCTGCCTCCATTAGGGGAACCATTTCTATGGTAAAATTGGTAGAGTCATGCAATCCCCATAGCCTACACATCATAATTCCA
>APFE030007529.1:319128-401908 GCA_000404065.3 Pinus taeda | reverse complement strand
TCCTATTCAATCTCTGCTCATGTGTTATCAGTGATGCATGTAGCTCATCAACTGAAAAGTTTGAGAGATCCTTTGTCTCTTCAATGGTGGTGACAATAGCATCAAACTTTGAGGGTAAGACCCTCAATATTTTCTCCACAATCCTCCTTTCTTCAATGGTTTCTCCATGAGTCATCATCTGTGTGATCAGACCAATTACATGTGTGAAGAATGAGTCAATGTTGTCTGACTCCTTCATGTTCAGATTCTCAAAATCTCTCCTCAGCAACTGTAATTTTGTTGTCTTCACTTTCTCCATGCCTTGATAGGCTGTCTTGAGGGTTTGCCATGCTTCTTTGGATGTCTTGGCTGCTGCTATCCTTGGAAACACACTCTGGTCCACTGCTTGATACAAAAACACAAGGGCTTTTGAATCTTTCTTCCTATTGCTCTTCAACAGATCCTTCTTTGTCTGAGTTAATCTGTTAAATGCATTTTCATCTACTGGTTCTTCAAAACCATCCTCAACTAGTTCCCATAAATCTTGTGAGGCAAACAGGGCTCTCATTGTTATTGCCCAGTAGTCATAGTTTTTCCCATTAAACTGTGGGAGCTGGGTGTTAAACATACCCATACCAATGCTTGTGCTGGCCATTCCTTGCATCCTTAGTTATGCTTCAATTTCTTGATTGTGTATTTTAAAACAACTGACTACCTCTTCAGTAACACATAAAAAACTTTCTGAAATACCTAAGTATTTTCTTGACTGAGCCTTCACTCTGCTAGAAAAGATCTACTGCTACAACAAAAGACTCATCCCTTCAGCTTCTTTGTCACCTTCAAAGAGCCTAAGCCTGCTCTGCTACCACTGTTGGGGATTTTTCTGGTAAAATCCCCAAAACAAACAATTGAAGCACACAGAGGCAATGCTCTGTTTCCTTTACTCCAGGATCTTTTTGCACAGGGAAGCTTTTAAAAAAAATTTACTGAGAACAGAGTATTGCACCACCATAAAAATATTTCTATTCATTAAAACAAAAATCACTAATACATATTCATCATCTTTCACTCAGAGGGATTCACCAAAAACATTCAGTAAAACTCTGTCTCTTTTACAAAATGATTTTTACACTGCTGTGTAAAATCTTCATTCACTGCTGTAAAATAACTTTTACATTTACTGCTGTAGAAATAAAAAGATCAACACACTGCTGTGTGGAAATTACGCATTCACCAAAAACTTACATTACCCTTTTCACTGCTGTGTGAAAGATTTCATGGTTTTCACTGATACATGCTTCCCCTGTTTTTTCTTACTCCCTACTTCGCACTGCTGTGTGTTTCATTTCCCAATACAGTTCACCAAAAAAATTTACAATATGTTTTACTTGTTCAGTAAACCAAAACTTACGCCTGTGAATTTTAAAATAATAAAATTAAAAACTTATATGTTATACCCATACCTCCGTAACATTAAAATTAAAATCTTTTACCTACAACTATGACAAATTCATTAAATGCATTAATATTAAAACCCGTGGTCAACCAAAATTTTGTTTTACTTCACGCAATCTCCATGCCCTGCAAACCTGTATGCAGCTTTGACTTAATCGAGGGTGGGCAGCCACTCTTTTAATCCAACGGTTCAGGACAATATCAGGTGAGCCTTTTTAACCCAACTTTACCTCCCGAGAAACTATAAGAGGGTGACGTATGGGGAGAGCCACGCGTCAACTCTAAATTTTCTCGGGTCGCCTATGTACGAAAACTGCCTTCACGCAAAGGTGGTCCGAGAAGCTCACGGGCGGTTTTATGGTTTTATTGCGGTGGTTTTGGGCGTTGGTACAGCTGCGTTGAAATTACATTTTCAACAATTACAACACTTAGTATAAAAAGATTTACCTTCATGACAAAAAAACCAAAAAAACATAAATGTGAATTTTCCACGAAATCAACAAATTGACCATTATTTATAATTGCACTTGGTAAAGATCAAAGGACTCATAAATTGGGTTTCCTTCCGCAAAAGAATGAGAGCATGTATGCAAATATTCACAGAATTCAATACTCGTTTGATTTTATAATTCCAAATTGGAACCAAAAAGGGTATAGGGCCACCTCTGATATGAAGCCCCATCATTCAGACATCCGTTGGAGAGAATGATGACAAGCTTTGATGCCATGACACTGATACCCAACGGAGAGAATGATAACAAGCTTTGATGCCTAGACACTGATACCCAACGGACAGCAAAATGTACATTGAGAGATAGATGTGTTGAAAATATAGACTGCACAGGGTTGCCTTTTCTTTTTTCCCTTTTTAGTTTTTAGACTAAACGATATATTTGCTGGAAAAAAAATAAAAAATAAAAAATGAGCAGAACCCACATCTTTGTGGTTGTAATTATACCTAACTTTAAAAATAATTAAAAAAAAAAGAGTGAATTAATTGAATTATGAATTATTGGTTTTTATTTTTAACATTTTTTTTTTTTTAAATAACCCATGCACTTCACATGTAACGTCCACAAAGATGCTTTGGAAAGGTGGTAACTCTTAACGTTTGCCTCTCCAGGAGTTGTGAGGCATTCTCAGAAGAGTTTCCAAAATGCCAACAAAATAATTCAGCAACTTCACACCAAACTGCTCAGCTCCACACATGAACAACAATGAAATGTTTAGCATAAATGTTGCTTATTTTTCATAATCTTATTATAAATATCTTTCAGAAAATTTCTATCATTTGAAACAGCAATTTCCCATGTTTACAAAATTTATGATATTCTTACTCAATTTCAATTAATTCAAACGCAATTTTATTTATTTTTTCTTTTCTAAATCTTTGAATAGTTTTATTTTTTCTTTTCTAAATCTTTGAATAGTTTATTTAAATTTCATGTTGAAATATTTTTTAAAAGTACAAGATTTAAACATCTTACTCACACATTTTTTAACTTTCTAATTACTTTATAACATATTCATTTTTTTCTTATAATTGGCATTATTTTTAATATTTAAAATAATTTTTATTTTTTATTTTTATTTTAAAAGGGAAGTGAAAGATAGACAAACTTACACATCCTCTGGCACTAAACTATAAAATAAATTTTTCCACTAAAAAATCCAAAATAAAAATGGTTCAGTAAGGAAACACCTCCAAAATAAAAATGGTTCAGTAAGGAAACACCTCACATTCAACCAGAGTCCATGGTACAGAAGAATAAATGATCCTGTGTCCCAGTGACTTCGTGTTGACCCCAGACACCCCCTTAGAAGTTCCAAATAATGAAGACAGCATGTAGATGATGTTCATTTTCAAAAGTCGACTCTGATAGAAAAGATGCCTTCTCTCGCAACCATTAATACAACTTTGTAGCTTAGTGTGAACATCAATTCAATTGGACTTGTCACATTCCAATGGCAACGTTGCATTTGTACATGTCTAAGTAGTTTGCACGTGTATATCTTCTTTCACAACCTTTCAATCCAACTTTGTTGCTAAAAGTTTGAATGCAAATTCCCTGATTCATGTTACTTTGTTTGAAGTCTATTTCAGAACATTTCAAACACTACTCAATTTTTAGTTATCAAACTCAAAATGTGTTTAATTTTGTAACAAACAAGTGGGCTAAAGTCAAATAATGGCTGCGGTAGAGCTTGTTATTTTGTCTTTTTTTTTTTATGACTTGTAGCTATAAAAAAATTGGTATTTCTTTTCAATATCAGAAACAACATCATTACACCCCATTTCAAGTTGTTTAGCTAACAAACACCCCATTTCTAAGTTGTTTAGCTAACAAACACATGTTTAGTAGTATAGTGTGAATGTAGACTAGGTTCACAACCTTCAAGTTCCTTGTAACAAACACAAGTTTAGTATATTGTTAATGTAGATTAGGTTCACAACCTTCAAGTTCCTTTCATAAGACAAGGTACTAGGTACCTCTGAAAGTAAATATGTGGTAAATTTTTATAACTCTAGAGCATATGCACCATGGGCTGCCGCTGATGAATAGAATTCTTATTTTCATGTTTATCAACAAAATATTTTGAAAAGAAAACCATCTATGCATATCAATTGCATCCTTTATAGAACTAGGAATCTTCTTTTGTGCAATCAAGAATCCTTCCACCACCTACCTATCTGAGGAAGGATAGGAAGGTGATCTCTTCTTTGTTTTCTCAATGTCGTACCATTTGTATTAAAGGCACATGCTGCCATATGAAGATATGTATTCAATTTGTTCCATCATCCATATATAAACTTTTCTAACTAACAAAATAAGATTGGATCTCTCTTATTTATCATAGATATAATCCTAACACAGAGACAACATTTTCATAAATCTCACCTAAACATGGTCATGGTCTGTATGTATCTACATAGTGAAGCATATCACATAAGGGTACAATAAATTCAACAAATTTTAGATCAGCTCAAAAATGATCATCCAAAATCATCCATGCCACCTCAATGGTTGTCCAATGAAGATATCTCTATAGTTCCCACATATTATTAACAACTATGGTAGATAAATCCCCCTATTGTTTGCATGTATACTCTACACTCAATGTAGTGACTCTCCCACTCCTTTAGGCATTTCATTTGTAATGTTTTGTAAACTCATTTTCTATTGATGTTATATGGATTTCTACCACATATGCACTTCCAACTCTAGGTAAAATTACATTTGGTTTTATATGAAAAAGGCTTATTCATGGGTCCACAAAAAATATCTTCTGCACATCAACTAGTCCTTCTTCCACAATTCACCATGTCATCATTTTTCATTATGTTGGCATCTACAAACAAAGTTATCTTCGCCATAATTCTCTCTACAAATCAAAGAACCTTCTCTAACAAATGATGTGGAAAATGGAATTTCGTGAAACTGAAAACAAACTGCTCCGTTAAGAAATACACACCCTCTCTGCCAGAGTTTCAAAGGTGGAGGGGGATAATTTATCCCTTAAGAAGATGTTACATGAAATTAAAGAGCAGGAAATTCTCCATCCTCCAAATGGTGCACTGCATGCAAAAATTCTTGACCTTAAAAGAAAGCAAGAAGAAATTTGATCCCAACAAGCCACCTTCAAATAAGAAACTGAGACACATCAATTCTTGGGTACAGGTGGTTCGAGGGAAGGATAAAACTCCTACCCGTCTTGTAGCAGTTGAGGAGGTGATGCAAGAAAAACTTGTGGAAGAACACAACAGACGGGCAAGAGAATTGAATCTCAAGGTGAGAGGTCTCCCATTACCCCGCCCCTCTCTAGATCCTATGGAAGTGGGCGATAGGTTCCTTCAGGAGACCCTTAGCCTCCTCGATATAGCTTTGGACATAGCCTACCTAGGCTATGACTCCACTCTCTTCCTCAGGTTTCGGACTGCATCTTATCGACTCCTGCCCTCAGGGCTAAGAGGAAGTTATTTTCTCTTCCCAACAATAGTTTCTTGGACGAGGACCTCACTCGAGCACAAGTTATGGAACTTAAACAATCCAGAGAACGAGTTATGGAAGCACGACAAGCTGGGAAATGAAAAATTATCAAGAATCTCAGGTAGTCATTTAGGACTCCTTCCCACCTAGGTGGGAACCCTGAACTGGAGGTTCCAAATGACGAGCCCACTTAGGGAGGTGACAGGGTACAAGCATTTCCATCTATTGTTGGAATGACAATGAATCTTTCTGGTCGTCGTCGTGACTCTTGTATGACACTCTTGAATCAATGGACATCCTCTTCATGACCGAGACTCTTGCAAGCCCTGTTCGACCCCTCCCAGATATTATACGTTAGCATTGGATCTCAGTTTGCAGGTAGGAGACGAGGAGCTCAGGAGGGGTCAGAGGATCAGGTGGAGTTTCTTGTTTGGCTAGTGACTCACTTCGGAACAGGGTATCTTTGGTAGTCGAAGATGATTTTTCCAGGTTTATGTGGATTCGGATTAACGTCAGAGTCTCTCTTACGAGGGACATCTACATTGCAGTTTGTTACTTCCCCCCAACCTCTTCACCATTTTCCATCTATAATGGCTCAAATGGGTACCCCTTTATAGACTTGTACACTGACATCACCTAGCACTATGCTATTGCGGAATTCATCCTCCTAGGTGACTTCAATGCTCACACTAGAGATGTCCAGATCCCTCTCCATGATCGATTAAAGGATGTGTTTTGTACCGAGGGGATAGATCTAGATTCAGTAGGGCTTCACTAGATGTCAGATGATACTTTGGGGCCCACTATAGTTCATGGTAAG
The DNA here is from genome assembly GCA_000404065.3 of Pinus taeda. Lineage (NCBI taxonomy): Eukaryota > Viridiplantae > Streptophyta > Pinopsida > Pinales > Pinaceae > Pinus > Pinus taeda. The sequence continues at coordinate 395,665 of APFE030007529.1, read as the reverse complement.
CATCTATTGCGGTTGGGGGAATCCTAGGATTTGTTGATTCTAAATGGTCTCCCTTGTTTCCCAGACTCTCACTTTTTCACATGTCGGCCATATGGCAAGGGTGTGAGTGTAGTTGATTATGTACTCGCTAGCCATAACTTGCTCCCTTTTATTTGCCATTTCTTAGTCTCCCCCATCCCCCATGCTAATCATGCACTTCTTTCCTTCTCTCTCCAGTTTGACCCTCCCCTTCCACCCCATCACTCCCCTCGAGGCCCACCCTGAACTACCTTTTGATTTGACGAAGGAGACCCTGACATCTTCTCCTTTATCCTACAGAAGATGCTCCCATCGAAGACCTAGTTCTCCTTGCTTGACTCTACTTCTACTAAATACACCTGTCTTTCAGCTGCCGTCTGGGAAGCAGCACTCAAATCCTTCCCCCACTCCACTCGTTCCTTTTCCATCTCCCCTAAAGTTCAATCTTTCCCCATGAACAAATGGTACGATGAAAAATGCAAGACTCTACATCGAGAACTTCGATATGCTTTCACCCACTCTCAACCCTTCTACTCTGACCTCAAATATTCTTATCGTCATCTCCTTCATCACAAGAAATGACTATTTGTCTCTCATAGAAGACAAGAACTTTCTGCTCTCCTTTCCCACTCCCCTAAACAATTTTGGCGTACCATCCTTCCTTGATGCTCCCTCTTCCACATGACCTCGACCCTACATCCATGTTCTCTCACACTTCCAGCCTTTATGATATTCCCAGGTAGACCCAAATTCATGTTACCTCCCCACCCTCTTCCTGTTACCTATTCTCAAACAGAGATATTAGAGAGGCCATTTGGGTGATGAACAAAAACAAAGCAGCTGATGAGGAAGGCTACCAAGAAGAGTTTTTTAAGCATGGTTTTCGTGCTTTGGTTAGCTACTTGGCTTATCTCTTCAACCATGTAGTCCGTGAAGGTTTTCCACCGACATGGTCACACCACATCATCCATTTGATCCACAAATCAGGTTCCAGCTCAAATCCCAATAACTATAGAATGATCATGGTGGCCATATGTTCTCGAAGTTGAATGCTATTGTTCTACATAGGAAGCTCTCCAATGATCTTGAGCAAAGACAACTTAGAGCTAGGGGACAGGCAAGTTTTTGACTGGCTCATCAGACCATTGACCACATCTTCACCCTTCACACTGTGATTGAGGAGGCACAACACTACTCTTCGAAAGTCTATTGTTGTTTCGCAGATTTTCAGAAAGAATTTGGCTCTATTTCGAGGGAGGCCTTGTTTTAGAGACTCAGAGATATTGGCATATCTGCAACCCTATTGACCATTATTATGCACTTATATGAGTCTATTATTGGTCATCTTCATGTGGCCCATGGATGTCTGATTTCATCTGAAGCATTATTGGGGTTAAACATGGTTGTCCATTGTCCCCTAGCTTGTTTGGGATCTATATTGATGAGTTGGAAGAATTTCTACACGAGCATATCCAGGACATTGATGGTTGCCTTCTTCACCAGGTTCTGATAACTATTCTACTCTTTGCTGACAAAGTGGTCCTCGTCTCCTCATCCCCAGTAGGATTATAGAGGTAGATGGATGCCTTACCTCTATTTTGTGATCATCGACAGTTGATGGTCAACCTAGGTAAAACCCCAATGTTATGATCTTCAATGGGGTCAAGAAAACCTCAGACCTTCACTTTCTATTTAAAGGGGAGGAGATTGAGATCACCAACACGTATACTTACTTGGGGGTGAAATTCTCAATTCCCCACTTCAATTTGTGACCAGCGCTTTAGCCTTGGATCAACAAAGGATATTGATCCTTAGCCCTTCTCGAGAGACAATGCTTTTGACATCACTTCCAGGACATCTTGTCCAAGATGAACCTCATGGAAACCTTGATCTATCTCACTGTTCTATATGTCTCAAAGATTTGGGGACCATCTTTACTTGAGTCAAATTGGGCTTCAGCTGAGAGATTCCAGATTCTTCTTCTTTGTTGCATCATTAGGTGCAAACTAACAGTACTGCAGCACATCATCCTTGCAGAGTTTGGATCTCAACCCTTTCAGCTTGAGAGGATCTTCATATTGGATTCATTCTTGCATCATGTCTAGGGATTTGAAAACTCAATAAATAGTAGGGACCGATATCCTTACTTGGCGTATTTCTATTATGATATTATTTCCCATTCTACCCCCTCAGGCCAAGCTGGATGTTGGTTTACAAGAGTTTCAAATCTGTAAGAGTCAGTGGGCATTTAGTTGGATCGTCTCCCTCCTTTCTGATATTCCTTAGGTGCTCTTGGTCAACTTTTACCCACTAGATAGGAGCTAAACAAGATCATCAGGGAGGACATCTGCAAGTAGTTCATCCAGGTCACCTAGGTCAATCCTCCGAGAGGATTGCGCCCAAAGATGGCTTTCTATGCTGAGCACTTCTTGGAGTTGAGAGACAAGCTCATTGTTTAACCCCAGTATATGTTTCACCATTAGATGAATTCTCTACGCATTTCTCTAGGCCATTTCAGAGTAGATTCTCATAGACTTTGGGTAGAGACAAACCACCAAGTGGATAGACAAGACAGACTCTTCCAGGTATGTCATTTATAGGAAGTGGAGATCGAGGTGCACTTCATTCTTAGATGCCCTGTCTACTACGAGATCATAAGAAGGTTTCATTGCTTGTTCAGATATTCTTAGACCCTCGCTAAATTTTTTAGGTATCCCGATAGAGATGTTTGGCCCTATATATGCAGTAGGCTCTCACGTTCCGAGCGCATATTCTTCAGCCTCCCATTAGACCAAACCCACACAGAACATCACGACATTTTTCAGGGTACTACCTTCAGACAGGGGCGCCAAGAGATTGATTGATACTAGTACGTATCCAGAATCCAATTCAGTGAGGATCCATGGGACCTCACCCTGCCACACAATATCTTCAATGAGTATATCATCAGCGGGCCTTTGGACATATGATCGGTAAGTTATGTTAAAGCTTTGAAATTATAGAGAAATTTTTTTTTCTTCTTTATGGAGGGGTTTCAAATTTTGTTTTCTGACTTGTAAATTCCAATGATTTGATTAGTTATCAATTCTGAATTGATGTAAGTGACAATTTCACTTGCACCATAATTCCTTATTTCTCTTAGCCCATCAACTAGGGCAAGATAATAGGCTTCATTGTTGGTGGTTGTCATAGGGATTTCTCTACTATTTTGATAGTCTTGGCCTAGTGCTTCATTGTGAAGCATAAATCTAGTCCATGCCTAACCTAGGTTTGGATGGCACCAAACTTGAGTGATCAATGTCCACTTTTCACCATCTCCAAAACAAGAAAACAATTAAATGAAAAAAATAGTTTAATGAAATATTGTTAGATTTTGTTCAAACAAGGTTGCAACAACTCACTGTTGCAGTGCCATAAACTCACTATTACAGTGGCGGAAACTCAATGTTACAATGGTTACAACTCATGGTTATAGTGGAGACATCTCCCTGTTACAGTGATGACAACTCCTTGTTATAGTGGCAGCAACTCCTTGTTATAGTGGTGAAATCTCACTATTACAAGGAGTTGTTGCCACTGTAATAGTGAGTTGTCACCACTGTAACAGTGAATTTGAGTTAACAAATTTACTGCATAACATAAATAATTACTGAGAGGAATAAATATAAAAATAATCACCAACAACCATAAACACATAAACACAAATGTTTATCTGGGAAAACCCCAAATCCAGGGAAAAACCCATCCTAATAAGATCTCATTAGCATTGGCCAAAATCCTGGCCAATCTGACCAATTGAGCCTTCACCACTCACCTCCAGGTCTTGCATTACAATGAAGTGCTTCCAGCCTTTTATAAGCTCCATTACATATAATACCACGGGCAGAATAGTATGGGTGCACAATACCATGTGCCCCAAAACTATCACTGTTTAACCTAGTCAACTTTGACTCTATCCCGTGTCAATTTTACCTAACAATTCCCCCCTTAAACTTGACTTGGGGTTCCTTGACTAACTCCAGCCAAACCTGCTAAGTGAGACAATCCCACTCACTCTAGCTCTTACCCCCCTCAGAGTTTTTACCCGAGGTATTGTTAACCCGACATCCCCCTTATCACCTAGGTCTAACCCAGACTTTACCGGTAATCACCGAGGGGTACACATGCCTTACCAGGTCTTACAGTAGTATGCCCATTTACATGCAATAATTTTGACTTCAAATTTTTTTTTTTGTTTATTGCTGCTGCAATTCTGATCCATCCTCTCTTAATTTTATTTGCTCAAAAGCTTCTATCAAACTGCTCCAACTGCAAGCCCGAAGAGAACCTTGTAGATTCTAGCACCGGTGACCTCACATAGCAGAAAATGAACAATTTTCAAAGCCGCATGAACAATTTTCTTCTGCTGACCTGCATGCAGCCCACGCCTACTCCATCTTTCAACATGGCATAGAACACACAGGAAATATCCCTTAACGATTCCCTACGAAAAAAGCTCCGAAAAAAATCAACCTTGAATTTTAATATTACCAAAGGTATCTCTCAACCTTCTTTAAATAGCCGCATGAATCTTGAACAATTCGTCAACATGTTCCAAACCGGCAAATATCGCAAATGCACTGCGATCCCTGGCAGTTACGGCACTATATTTCGCACATTCTCCTCGAGGTTCTTCTGTGTACAATTGTTCCACCATTATTTTCCAAACCTAGATCTAGAAAAAGGTTGCATTGATCTCATCAGGCACTATAAACCCCTGGCATCAAAAAATCCCTTTGAAGCCAATATCTGGCTCTGATACCAATTGTTAAAAAATTTCTGCATAGCATAAATAATTACTGAGAGGAATAAATATAAAAATAACCAGCAACAACCATAAACACATAAACACAAATTTTTATCCGGGAAAACCCCAAATCCAAGGAAAAACCCATCCTAATAAGATCTCATTAGCATTGGCCAAAAGCCTGGCCAATCTGACCAATTGAGCCTTCACCGCTCACCTCTAGGTCTTGCATTACAATGAAGTCCTTCCAGCCTTTTATAAGCTCCATTACATATAATACCACGGACAGAATAGTATGGGCGCACAATACCATGTGCCCCAAAACTATCACTGTTTAACCTGGTCAACTTTTACTCTATCCCGAGTCAAGTTTACCTAACAATTTGTAGCCACTGTAGCAGTGTGACTCCCTATTACCCATCCACATTAGGATAATAGCCACTGTAACAATGAGTAATATGTAACAACCCTAGTTAAAAATCCATTTCAAAAAAAATATAAGACCATGGTCATGGGACACATATTCCAAGTTCAATGGTGGGAAAAGGCATCCTAGTGTGGGTGTTCATTGGTTTATTATGGCTATGGAAATTGGAAAAGGAAATGGCAAAGGATTTGGAAAGTCATAAGGCATTATTTGATACTTATTTATGAAAATAATGAAAAATAGGAGAAAATGAAGGTGAAAGGTCATAGGTTGCTTGTGAGGAGGAAAATGAAGGGAAATAATGGAAAATGAAGAAAATAGAGGCCTCATTGATAAAAAGGCTTATGAGGATCAGTTGGCAAGCTTTTTCTCAATATTTTGCTCAGGATTGGTTAGTGTAACCTTTTTTCAATTCAATTTTGGAGCTCTCATTCTATTCTCTCTCTCTCATACTCTTGGACACCGAGAGTTTTCTTGGAGCACTCTTGGAGTGTGTGGCATACTTGCATGTTTGGAGCAAGAAGGCAAAGGAAGAGAAACGGGTTTTGCTTGCAGGTACCAAGTTGCATGTATGTTTTCCTCACTAGTTTTGGCATGCATGGCATATGCATGTGGTTTATTGGTCATGATTTGTCATTATCATTGAGGATTGCATGGATTGACAGTGGATTTCCTAGCCTTTTCATTTCTTGGATAGCCATGGTGTTGTGGGTTTTACTTTTGTTTTCTAGTTGGTTTTCTTGTGCCTTTGGCTATGGGTTGAGTTATTAATTCCTGGAAGCCTTGGTTGGAGAAACGCTCTAGAAGCCCTGTAACAGCTTGGGTTGAGTTACTAGTCCTGGAAGCCTTAGTTGGACAAACACTCTAGAAGCCCTATAACAACTTGGGTTGAGTTACTAGTCCTGGAAGCCTTGGTTGGACAAATGCTCTGGAAGCCCTTGGTGGGTTGACTTACTAGTCCTAGAAGCCTTGGTTGGAAAAACACTCTTGAAGCCCTTGGTGGGTTGAGTTACTAGTCCTAGAAGCCTTGGTTGGACAAACACTCTGGAATCTCAGCGATAATTATGGCTTGAGTTACTAGTCCTGGAAGCCTTGGTTGGACAAACACTCTTGAAGCCCAATGATAGTTATGGGTTGAGTTACTAGTCTTGGAATCTGTGTTGGAACAAACACTCTAGATCCCCAGACAACTTAGGTAGAGACTGATCTAGTGATGGTTAGTGATGTCTGACTATGAGGTGGAATCACTAGTTGGGGGTTGAGGTCGTTTGTCCTATGGAAGCCTTGGTTCAATTTTGATCAGTTTGTTTCATGATATCTGATATTCATGCTTGGAATATGGCGTGTGGGTGACTAGATGAAAGAAAGGTTTGGGTCATCCTGGTCTACGGTCAGCTGGTTTGTGGAAGTCCCATACCTGGTCAGCCTATGCAATCATCAATAAGAGCTCTCTTTATCCTTGGTATGTTATGAGTAAATATACTTGTTTATATGTGGTTTATATTTGATTTATATGGTTATTATATCCTTGATATTTTGTTGATTATATGATGGTTATGAATGAGTTTTATGACAATGGAAATGTATGGCTCTCATCGTGTTTTGGTTAATCAATGAATGTACAATGAATATATGGCTTAATAAATGGTAATGTAGTTATTGTGATGAGGCATAAATGCTTCTTAGCGATTCTCAGGTAGGTATGAGACCCCTATGCTCAATTCTATTGTTAAGACCTATAGCATTCATGTTTGTGATATATCTAACAAAATTCCTATCATGGCTAGTAGGGGTCCAGTCTAGTCCTTATTGATCTTTTTGCAAATTTATCTTTGTTCATTGTGAAATTTCATTTCTAAAGGTGTCTTTGAGTTATGGGCAATGACATGGGCTCTAGGCTGGAAAATTTGGCACAAATCCTTGAGTTGAAGGCATAGCACTAGGGAAAAATCCCCATACGCTCCCTTTCCCTTGTTGTGGGAGTGTCTGGATCCTCCTAGATGCACCCTAGTCCATATTAAGGGAGCATCCAAGGGTTTGAGGCATTAAAACTTCAATTGGTCTCAAAGGATGGTTACCTGAGTGGTTGGGATGCCTCCTAGGAGTTTTTTTGTTGATATGGAAGGTTTTTGGGATTTGTTACGCCAATTCCACTTATGATCTTAATGGAAATTGGCATCCACCCATGGTATACATTTACCCATGTTATTTATCCACTCATGGAATATACCCATGGTATTGTAAGTGGCATCCACCCATGGTATTCATTCACCCATGGTATTGTAAGTGAGATCCACCCATGGAATTTACCCATGGTATATTAAGGGAATCTACCCATGGTATTGTAAGTGAGATCCACCCATGGTATTCAATCACCCATGAAATCTACCCACCCATGGAATTTACCCGTGGTATTATAAATAAAAAAAAAAAACTATATGTAACAAGTCGCATTTTGTAAAAAGATAGATTTTCCACCACAATGTAGCTTTTAGAGTTATTCTTTGTCCACTTTTCTTCTAGAATTTCAATTTTTCAGATCTTGGGGCCTCCCCCCACCCACCAAGATCCATTTCAATTTTTTAGATCTTGGGGGTCCCCCCAAGATCTGGATCAGTGGTATCAGAGCCAGGTTACGACTCCATGGGAATGAGGGTTTGACACATATTTCAATTTCAAATTTTTGTAGCAATCTTCAACAAACTACATGCATGTGCTACAACCTCGACATAGCACTTTCTTGGGCAATGCGGGAAGATTTGTTTTTTCATTTTTTGCAGGAACTTTTTGGGTGGAGAGTTTTCAAATCATATCTAAACTTTTTGGTGCAAAAATTACAAAAAATAATAATAATTGATTTGGATTCCTTGCAAAAAAAATACCCAAATTTTTTTTTGACCGAATCGGAGTCTGAATGAGGAAGATATTGTTGATTTAAAATCAGTTGTGTTGTAGAAATTATTCTAATGACAATTTGTGGACAATGACTCTCCTATCATTTTTTTCAGTTTCTATGCAGAATTTCAGAAAAATGATTGCAGATCTGAGCTCCTCTTAAAAAATTACCCAATTTAAAAAAAGAAATGGTCGCATCGAACTTCAAATGAGGGAGATATTGCTAATTTAAAATTAGTTATTTTTTTTAAACTTTTGTGATGATGGGGCAGTTGCAACGCTAATCTGAGTTTCCAGAGTGTCAAGATAGGGATTTCAATTACATAGGAAGTGCATAATGGTCATTCTATTTCCAAAAACGTACTATAATAAAGATTTTGAGTTATATTGACTGAGTTATGCCCATTTTAAATTAGTTTTTATATATGGAGCAGCATTTGGAGCAGGTTCCCTTTGGAGACGTGCCCTACCCCCCCACTTTAGTAGGCACTTGCTTCACATTCATCAGTTTCAGAATAGCAACATCTAGCTTAGGTTTTTTGGAGACATTCCCTCCCACCCCAGGCTATGTAGGCACCTGCTACTTCATCAACAGTCAACATCACAATTATGGGTCAAACGAGTATCATAGTTGGTCACAAGCATTACAGGGTATCTCTATCCTTAGATATTCATTTGTCATGGTTATGGGTCATCCATAAACCCACACTTCATTGAAGTCCATTTGATAGGTTTCACATTGTCAATATCACAGTTGGTCACAAGCATTACAGGGTATCTATATCCTCAAACCTTCATTCATCATGGTTATGGGTTAACCACACAAAACCCTTCTCTTCAATGGCTCTTCATATTCAACAATGGATGCTTAGGAGGGAACTTCATGTAATGGGGACCATTTCTTCTTAAGGATGGAGGAATGATCCAAATGGAAATTGGCATCCACCCATGGTATTTATACACTCATGGAATATACCCATGGTATTCATCTACCCAAGGTATTTATCCACCCATGGAATATACCCATGGTATTGTAAGTGGCATCCACCCATGGTATTGTAAGTGAGATCCACCCATGGTATTCAATCACCCATGGTATCTACCCACCCATGGAATTTACCTATGGTATCATAACTAAAAAAATACTATAAGTAACGAGTCACATTTTGTAAAAGGATAAAGTGTTCACCACAATGTAGCTTTTATAATTATTCTATGTTTTAATAAAAAAGTTTTGTTTGTGTTTTTTTTACTAGGTGTTCTCCACTTTTCTTCTGGAATTTCAATTTTTCAAATCTTGGGGTTCCCCCACCCCTAAGATCCATTTCAATTTTTTAGATCTTGAGGGCCTCCCCCCAAGATCTAGATCAGGTTACTTGGGTAGATGTGGGAGGAGGGTGTTATAGAGTGGTATCAGAGCATGGTTCACCCCTCAGACTGGATGGGCGGTGTGTTGGTCATGCGTTCATGTTAGTTTCATATTTGTTCCTTGTGCTTGTAGTCCATGTGCTTGTTGCATTTGCATGGTGTTTATCATGGTTGTAGTGAAGCCTCCATGTGAATTTTGATGGTGTTGTTGTGGAATGTGTCATCATGATTGTATGATTGTATAAGCATTTGTTATGCATGTTGGTATCTATAGGTTGTTGTGCATGCATTGTTATGGTTATGGTTATGCATGCATAATAGGTTAGATATGTATTGTGAGTTCATTGGATGTATTTCTGTCATTATGATGTAGTTGTTATGTTGTGATTCTAATGTGTTGACTGAGATAGAATAGGAGATGCAGACCATCAAAGTGAAGTTGCAGCATTTGACCTCAAGGCAAGAGCATGACGTCATATAGGTTTGTATGTTGGGCATGAAGGTATGTAGGTTAAGGATTGTTGTATGCATTATGGTTATGTGTGTTTCTTTCATTCTATTGATGTTAAGATTACATATATGATAGATGTTAGTTGATTAGTGTAGTCATATGCACACAATGTCGAATAGTCATGGATGATAGTAGCATGTGGTTGTATGCATTGCTATTGTTGTTTTAGGTTAGATAACTTGATGACTATGTTATATGTTGTTGATGAGTATGTTATAGGTTAACTTCTTGTTGTTATATGATAGTTAGCTTGATGATTAGGTTATATGTTGTTGATGAGCATGATATATAACTTGTTTTTGTTATATTCTAGTAACTTGATGATTAGGGTTATTACATTAAGATCTTGATGTTATATGTATCATACTAAGTTGCTTTGGTCTATGCAAATGGTTAGGGTTATGACATTCAGGTATGAGTTAATATGTTGTGATATTATGTCATACAAATCTAGATTGATTGTGCATATGTGATTATTATATATGAATGATAATTGTTTATGATTTTATGATGTGAACATGTTATCTAGTGACTATTATGGATATCATGACTTTATTTAGGGTTGATTTGATATGTTGTGAATGTATATTACGTTAATCTAGCCTGATTGTGCATACAAGATAACCTCCCCTGAGATACATTAAGGTATGAGTTTTATTATTTTGTATACTTGGTGTTTGAATGTTTGATTATGTCGTCTATTTGGTGTTTGAGTGTTTGGTGTCTATTATGTCATCTACCTATTGTTTGAATGTTTGATTAATTGCACGATATGAGTATGTGTCTATAAGATTTCATGAATAAATGATATTGTTTTAAGATGGTTGTACTAATACATATGTGTTGAGACAACTGATATGTACTTGAGCATAAGTAGGTGATAGTTGTAGCATTCTGTATTATGACTAATGAATGTGAGTTGATTGTTGATCATGACATGGTTGTTACACGTGGTAAAGGTTGATTTTAGATTAATAGATATGTCATCTTGATCTTTGGAACATGTGATCAACATCTGTGAACAGTTGTAGGGAACCGTGTTTGGTATTAGCATGACAAGGTAATAGTTGAAGTGTTTATCTAACTAACAGTTAGGTGATGTGACAATACATAGACTCAATTGCAACAAGGTAAAAGATAAAAGAAAGGAATTGGGTGAGAATTCCTTTAGCTATTTTTGGAAACCGCAATTCCAAATGAATGAGTGGTTTGCATATAGCAATTATTATTAACCTTGATTTTGTCTAACATTATGTGGATATGTGCTATATTCATGGACATGGATTTGACAGGTATAATAGTTGGCTTACAGTTATAGTTGGTTTCGTCAAGGAATTGGAGTTCCTTGAGAAGTGTATGTGTTCAGTATAGGGCAGTGTGCTTGGCACAATAAGGTAAGGCAACTGATATATTATATATTTATTTAGGAGCAGACAGTTATGTGTGTATGACAATATGATGCAGGGAATTGCATGGAAAAAGAGATTTCCATGAAATCTTGGAGAAGGATCAGGTTGAGCTTTCCTTTGGAAGCATAGGGAACCATGGGGATTCAGTCATGGTGTTTGTTCTCAGTCTTATGCTTTTGGTATTTTGTGATTTGTTTGAGCTTTATTTATGGGTTTTGATTGCATCTTGTGCAAGGCCTTGCCACTTTGTTTGTGATGTAGTATTGTTATTGGTTTTCTGTGGTTTTCTTCTTGGTTTCTTTTGGTTCTTGCCTCTTTATGTTTTGAGGTTCTTGGGATTTGGTTGCGGAAGGAGGAATTCAATGGAGCTCGGGGAGAGTTGAGTGAAACCCCACAGGTAATGTAAGGCTCGAATAAATCTCAGTGCATGTATAAGGGCAGTTGAAGGTAAGAATAAGACAGTCAGTTGTAATGGTTGGGTCTAGTGTGGTAAATGGATGGTGGTAGTATAGACATGAGAAAGGTAACCAGAAAGGGAAAGTAAATGGATTTGAGGTGTCATATGCCTTGGCTATGTTGGGAATCATTGTTCTCAATGTTGTGTGTGTTGTGAACAGGTAAAGGGAGTTATTTTAACCTAGACCTTATGGTATCTATTAATTATGTTGTGATCATGATTATGCTTGTTTATATATATGTACATGTATGTATATATGTATGTCGTTGTCTAATAGGATCATGATTGTTTATGCTAATGTTTATATATATGTGTGTATCTATGTACATATGTCATTATCTAACAAGGTCATCAGGAATCGTTCTTGTGGAGGAATGATTGCTTGTGCACGTGAATGGCATGAAGAGATTCCTGGTTCATGATGAATCAAGTGGAAAGAGTAACCTGACATATCTATGAGGTCAATATCATGTGGATATGAATTGATATTATGTGATTATATTGTGTCTATGTTTATGTTATGGACAAGATAATTGTAATATATATATATATATATATATATCAACAAAATGAAAACATCGTGATCCATGGCATGTTAGGATAAGCATGGATGTCGGAGAGACACTGGAAGCAAGGTTTCTTGGTAAAGGCAGTGTGGTCTTGGATGTGCAATGCTATTGTTGTGTATATTTTATATTCAGTGATTGTACCTATGGTGTTGTGTGCATATTTCATATGCGGTGTTGGGTATATATGGTGCTATGCACATGTTGAATATGCGGTGTTGTGTACATATCATACTGTGTGCATGATGGATATGAGGTGTTGTGTGCATATGGTGTTGTGCACATGTTGGATGTGTAGTGTTGTGTACGGTGTTATGTGCATGTTGTACAAGTGGTACTATGTACATATGGTTTTGTATGCATGTGGTGTTGTGTACATGTTGTACATCTGGTGATGTGTGCATGGGGGTCTTGTGTACATGTCATGCATGTGATGTTGTGCACATGTGGTGTCATGTACATGTCATGCATGTGGTACTGTGTACATTTGGTATTGTATACACGTTGTACAAGTGGTGCAATGTACATGTGGCACTGTGTACGCATTGTGCAGGTGGTGTCATGTACATGTGATGTTGTGCACATGTTATGCAGATGGTGTTGTGTAGAGGTGCTATTGTGTACATGTTGAACATATGGTACTGGTGTACATGTGGTACTATGTGCATGTCATACATGTTATGTTGCAAGCATGAGGTATTATGTATGTGCATTGTGTAGTCGTGGTATCATGACATATGTATTCATTGTGTTCTACTATGTGTATGTATATGTATTGTGTTGTACATCAGGCGTAGGTGTATGTATTGTGTTGTGTTGTACACTCGGTGTAGGTGTATGTGTGGTATGTCAAGTGTAATTGCATGTATTGTATGGTGTTGTATGTCATGTGTGGTTGTATGTGTGTGATGCACACTATGCGTATGTGCACATGGTTGAGGAGAAGGAACTGGGTGTTTGTCAGGTGTGGAAACTGATCCAGTGTGCGTACGGAATAAGGAGAAAAGTAGAAGTTAAGGATTGATTAAAGGATAAGTATTAGTATTTTATTTCAGTTTTATTATGCATGTGATTTATGATTCTGGTCTATGATGATTACATGTGATCTATGATTCTGGTTTATGATGGTTACATGTGATTTATGATTTTGATCTATGATGGTTGTGTTTTAAGCTAACTTAATGTGATATGCTTATACATGATGATTTGTTCAAAGATGCTAGTTTGACTTGTTTTGATAGGAAGCAAACATAATTTTAAGTGTACCTTGTTGACGCACCACCAATTAGGTGTGATTTGAAGTTATTTCAATTTATCTTAAATTTAATGGCAGTTATATGATTTGTACCGGAAAGCATGGAAATTCCTAAGTTGGGTGGTTGAAACTAATTGCAAGAATTAGTAGCAGCAATGAAAGGAATTGGAATTAGGAAGCAATATGTTGGTAAAGCATTCAGAAGCAAGGCCATTGTGGGACACTAGTACCCAATAGTGTCCATTCATTTCCATGGGCATGCTATGACCAGTATGATGGTTTTGAGGTAGGTATATGCCTTGGTTTTTGGACCTTCCGATGTGAGGAAACCTTGCAGAGGGATGGACTTCTCAAGATGGGGGTGCCAGTGGAACTTGGAAGATGTGTGACTACACAGAAGGGGGTGACTGGATTGCCCAAGGGATTGTGTAGCGAAGAAGGGAAGTTCGGGGATAAATTTGTTTTGTTCATTAGCATTGCCAAATGGAATAAAATGCACATTGGGGGTGTGACCTGGAACAATGAGTTGATAACTATTCAATGAAAGGATGAGTGGCACGGGATTATAGCATTGGATATTAGATGCATATTTGAACTTGCAGTGGATTATGGACTTCCTGGGAAGGAGGTGAATCCTGGTATTACTTTGAGGTTGGAGGTGTGAGCCTATGGATTTCCTTATTGCGGATGTAGGAATCATATCCTTTTATTTTTTGGTTGAGAAAATGTGAATATGTGTGTATTATTGTAAATATTGTTTCGAGATGGATTTATAAAGCTCCATTGATAATATAATAATTTGTTGGGTGAAGCAAATGTGTATGTGTGTATATGTGGTGATTATTATAAATATCGTAATGAGTTGTGTTATAAAGCTCTCACAAAAGATATGTTTGTCATGTTTTAGCATATGGTCATTGTAAATACTATAATGATCTATGCTATAAAGCTCCATGGGCAGTATGTTTTGTTTTCAGTGGTCTTGTTGGTTATAGGTTTCATTGAACACCAAGGACTTCTTCCCCTAAGGGGAAGGCTTTTGTAACAACCTTCGTTAAAAATCCATATAATTTTTTTTTATAAGAACATGGTCATGGGACACGTATTCCAAGCTGAATGGTGGGAAATGACATCCTAGTTTGGGTGCTAATTGGTTTATTATGGCTAAGAATATTGACAAAGTCTTTGGAAAAGCATAAGGCATTATTTAACACTTATTTATGAAAATAATTGAAAATAGAAGAAAAGGAAGGTGAAAGGTCACAGGTTGCATGTGAGGAGGAAAATGAAGGAAAATAATGGAAAATGAAGAAAATAGAGGCCTCATTGATAAAAAGGCTTTTTAGAATCAGTGGGCAAGCTTTTGCTCAGGCTTGGTCAATGTAACATTTTTCCAATTCAGTTTTGGAGCTCTCATTCTATTCTCTCTCTCTCATACTCTTGGACACTTAGAGTTTTCTTAGAGCACTCTTGGAGAGTGTGGCGTACTTGCATGCTTGGAGAAAGGAGGAAAAGGAAGATAAAGAAAGTGCAAGAGGACATCGGGATCAACAGCTACAATAGGTTTTTCTTCTAGGTACCGAGTTACATGTATGTTTTCCTCACTATTTTTGGCATGCATAGCATATGCATGTGGTTTATTGGCCATGATCTTTCATTGGCATGGACAATTGCCTAGATTGACAGTGGATTTTCCTAGCCTTTCCATTTCTTCGATAGCCATTACTTTTGTTTTCTAGTTGGTTTTCTTATGCCTTTGGTTGTGGGTTGAGTTATTGGTTCCTGGAAGCCTTGGTTGGAAAAACGCTCTAGAAGCCCTGTAACAACTTTGATTGAGTTACTAGTATCGTAAGTCTTGGTTGGACAAATGCTTTGGAAGCCTTGTAACAGCGTGGGTTGAGTTACTAGTCTTAGAAGCCTTGGTTGTACAAATGCTTTGGAACCTCTTGGTGGGTTGAGTTACTAGTCCTGGAAGCCTTGGTTGGACAAATTCTCTAGAAGCGAGACCTTAGCTATGGGTTGAGTTACTAGTCCTAAAAGCCTTGGTTAGACAAATGCTCTGGAAGCCCGATGATAGTTGTGGGTTGAGTTACTAGTCTTGGAAGTCGGGTTGGAACAAACGCTCTGGAGCCCTAGACAACTTGGGTAGAGATATATCTGGTGATGATTAGTGATGTCCGACAGTGAGGTAGAATCATTGGTTGAGGGTTGAGGTGTTTTGTCCTCTGGAAGCCCTAGTTTTGTTTTGATGGATTTGTTTCATGATATCCCACATTCATGTTTGGAATATGGCACAGGGGTGATTGGCTGAAAGAAATATTTCGTTCAGCTTAGTCTACAGTCAGGTGGTTCATGGAAGTCCCATACCTTGTTGATTTGAATTTAAACAGGAACACAAAAAATTACATATATAACCATAAATACAAATATGCAGTAGAAATAATACTATCTTTCATTAATATCAAATAATGAAATTTGCTTACAAACAGAATGGAAATGAGACTAGTTCGGGCGATGGTAGCTTATCTCTGAGAAGAGATGTGGCGGCTACATGCCTCTAAACTGAGTTACATTGAGGCTCAAGGGCCTTTTTATTATTGAACAATAAGATAAAACCATAAACAACCAAAACCCTAACCCGAGGAGATGTAACACCAAGAGTTTATGGGCCTCGTTGGGATTAGTCGGGTAGCCAACTTCTCAGGGTCGTAACTTGGTCATATAATCTTCGTTTAACGCACATGATACCTCGTTGGAAAGATCTCTCTAAGGACTAAAAATAAAAATGTGATTTCAATGATATTTCTTGTGGGAATATTGCCAAAAAAAAGTCATTTAGGGCCTCAAAACGGCTCTGGAAGTTCAAGACCCGAAAAACTACCAAAAATAGTAAATTGTGCTACAATTAAGGAAACTGAAAAAACTAAAAGAAACAATGGTGGGGGTCCATGTGGAATAGGTGGGTGGCCACCAATATCCACATGGATCATTCCTCCCCCCTTAGGAAGTAATGGTCTCCATTGCATTGAGTTCCTCCATGAGATGAGGAAACTTCTACTAAGCTTGGTCCCTAGTGAGCCATTTTCCTTGGTGCAGGAGTTGGTTGGCTTTGATAACTCAATACAGTTGGATCTTCTGCTGGCAAGTGTTCTTGATCTACGTGTCCACGATCTGATCAGTTGCATCTTGTTTCATGTAGTATGGATTTAACTATGTTGGTGTGAGCTGTTTTGCAATGTCGAATGTGTCCAGTAATGGTGGAAAGTATGGTTGAAGGCAATCCACATTGGACACTCAGTGTAGGCCAAGGAATGGGGGAATGTTGAACTCAAAATAATTATCTCCCACAACCTTGGTGATGATGTATGGCCCATATCGAAGTGGAAAATCTTGCAATGGTGCCTAGCTAGGCACTCCTTCTGCAAATGTAACCAAACTTTATCGCCCACTTGGAACTTGTGTGGCACCCAATGTTGATCATGTCGTTGCTGGTACTTAGCATTGGCTTTGTCCAATATGTCATGGACCTGTTGGCAGATGTGTTGAATGTTCTCAATGAATCTATTTTCCTTGTCAGCTTTGAACTGGACATGAGCCAAATCTGCCTAAGTCATTGCAAATGGTATGGCCACATCAATGGGACATAGTGGCTCGAATCCCAATCCCACCTGAAAAGGGTTGTGGCTAGTCAAGTTGTGGAGAGCCTAGTTGCAGCTATGATGGACATAGGGGAGGCTCTCATCCATGTGCGTGGATGATTTGAGTTGTACATGCACAGAATGTGTACGATCATCCTATTAATGACCTCTGTCTTGCCATCAGTTTGGGGATGGAAAGTTGTGGACTTAGTGAGCTTGGTGTCTAGCATCAACCAGAGAATAGTGTTGGGCATGGGATCCCCCACAATAGGTTTTGGGGCTCAAAGCCCAAGTTTTGGTCAAAGATGGTGTAGAACTCCGTGAAGTACTATCGCGGAGCGCAAAGTGTACAATCGAGTCATAGGGTTGTCTACCCTAAAATATTGTAATTTAATGTAAAGTTGTGTCGACCTACCCATGGTCCGCGGACCATGGGATTGTATAAATTGAGCGAGGATCTAGGGGTATAGATAGTTTTTGGAAGCTTAGTAGGGAAGAGAATAGAAATAATAGCGAAGGCATGGTTAGAGCCTAGAGTGGAATCTGAAGTGTACTAGGTCATAGTGGTAGGAAGAGGCTCTGCAACTGAGTGTGTGGAGGCTACTAGTCCGCAACTAAGTGCGTGGACCCCTACAGCTGAGTGAACAGGGTGGAGTTGGGTTTGTACTAGGAATTGAAAGATAATAAAGAGAAGTTTATTCTGTGCATCTGTTTTGGAATCTTTATGTTGATGTTATTCATTCCCCTTACTCTGTTTATTTACTGCGCGTACTTGATGCATACTCATATAAATGCTTATATGTGAATTTAATCTAATTAATCGACTAACGAAGACTAATTAAGGAAGACTTGGGTAAATAATGTGGGTCGCGTTGCAGCTAGAACTTCGCGAAGATAGTATTGCAGGGCGTGGGGTGCCCGCAGGTGCGTGTAGCATAGTAAGTGTGAATGTTGGACCACATATCAATCACCTCATATCAGACATCCCTAGGGTGTGGAAACCTAGTTCTAGCACCATCCCATACTACTTCAGGTGAGATCTCAGTCCGTGCTCCGTAGACTGTTGCTGAAAGGGCCAGTAGTACCAGGATTTACTTGGCTAAATCACTTCCGAACCTAGGTCAGGGCCTACTAAGCCAAAAAATGGTTCCATTGCCAGGATCAGGATCTACATAAGGGTTGTTTGATGTCATGTCACTAGAACCATACAAAGAAAGAAATTGAAGAGTGGTTGGATAAAAAGGTTCACTAGTTTGTAGTGTAGGAAAACAGAAATCCGCGAGTATCTAAGGAATAGTGGTTGGATCGCTATTTGTACACTAAAATCCACAAGATTTTCTTTGCATCCTTTCCTTCTGAACTATATGAGTGGATTGTGAGGTTAGCCGATAGCTAGGGAAGGTGTAGGCTTGAACAACCGATATTGTGGACTCTGGAATTAGTGCATAGACTAGAAGCCTCAGAGGATAAGATATCGTGAGATGTTGACCACTGGCTTGACAGAATAATAGGAGGATTTATCACCGAGTTGGTGGTGGACACAACCGTTAGTTATAGCGAGGCAAAGTGATGTTTTCCCAAGGGACCGCGAGGTAAGTATATTAAATCTTTGAATACCTGGATTAAGATGATGTTATGTGAAAAGCAGATTATGTGAATAAATTAATGTTTGGGACTAAGTGGAGCAGAAAGAGCTACAGAAGTGGAAGTAACAAAGAATTAGAAAACAGTCCCTTAATTTCACCCTCGCAAGAGAGCGACAACGAGCTTGCGAAGGTTTCTCTGAGAAGCATAGTCAGTTTGATAAGGTAGGGGATTCCACGATTACCACCCCCACCCACACCACCACCCGCTTCACCTTCCTCACCTCCACCTCCACCCACTCCACCTCCACCACCTCCATGGTTCAGTATGGCGAGCACGATCAAATTACTAGTATTCAGAGGGGTAGGGAATGAGGATCCAGACCAATTTTGGTTCATGGTAAGAGTGGTATGGGAAGCACAAGGTGTCATGGACGATAATATTAAGAAGGCTACATTGGTGAGCGCACTGCAGGATTGTGCATTAACGTGGTACATCAAGCACTCTAACGACCACCCAAACGTAGGGATAGCAAAGATCTAGAATGCATTGAACAGAGAATTTAGCAGGCCAAAATCAGAGACGAAGTCAATCATTGGGTTTAAAGAGATCACGATGCTTTTAGGCGAGACCCCCTGGGATCTGGACCAAAGGCTGAAGAGTATGATCCGCGAGGCCAATATTATGCTAACGGATGCATAGCATCGTGCATGGTTTGTAGCATCTCTGACACCACACTTGAGGACGGTGTTGTCATAGTAGAAACTTTCTACCCAGGTTGAAGCGTTGGAGATGGCGATGAGATTACATGGGACCTCGATACAGGACCCTAGGTTGGGAGTTCAATAAATCCATGCACAACTACAGAACCTGTGTTTGGAAATGTAAAGCTTGAAGTAGGATAGGGCACTACGGCCAGAGGCGCGCGAGGAAGTGTAGTGCATAGATCTTCGTTTTTCATGGTTATGGGTCATCCATAAACCCACACTTCATTGAATTCCATTTGCTAGGTTGCACATTGTCAGTATCACAGTTGGTCACAAGCATTACAGGGTATCTATATCCTGAAACCTTCATTCATCACGGTTACGAGTTAACCACACAAAACCCTTCTCTTCATTGGCTCTTCATATTCAACAATGGATGCTTAGGAAGGAACTTCACGCAATGGGGACCATTGCTTCTTAAGGATGGAGGAATGATCCAAATGGAAATTGGCATCCACCCATGGCATTCATCGACCCATGGTATTTATACACTCATGGAATATACCCATGGTATTGTAAGTTGCATCTGCCCATGGTTTCATCTACCCAAGGTATTTATCCACCCATGGAATATACCCATGGTATTGTAAGTGGCATCCACCCATGGTATTGTAAGTGAGATCCACCCATGGTATTCAATCACCCATGGTATCTACCCATCCATGGAATTTACCTATGGTATTATAACTAAAAAAATACAATAAGTAGCAAGTCACATTTTGTAAAAGGACAAATTGTTCACCACGATGTAGCTTTTACAATTATTCTATGTTTTAATAAAAAAGTTTTTTTGTGTTTTTTTTTACTCGGTGTTCTCCACTTTTCTTATGGAATTTCAATTTGTTGGATCTTGGGGTCCTCCCCCCCTTCCCCCCCAAGATCCATTTCAATTTTTAGATCTTCGGGGCCTCCCCCCAAGATCTGGATCAAGTTACTTAGGTAGATGTGGGAGGAGGGTGTTATAGAGTGGCATCAGAGCATGGTTCACCCCTCAGACTAGATGGGCAGTGTGTTGGTCATGCATTCATATTAGTTTCATATTTGTTCCTTGTGTTTGTAGTCCATGTGCTTGTTGCATTTGCATGGTGTTTATCATGGTTGTAGTGAAGCCTCCATGTGAAGTTTGATGGTGTTGTTGTGGAATGTGTCATCATGAGTGTATGGTTGTATATGCATTTGTTATGCATGTTGGTGTCTATAGGTTGTTGTGCATGCATTGTTATGGTTATGGTTATGCATGCATAATAGGTTAGATATATATTGTGAGATCATCGGATGTATTTATGTTATCATGATGTAGTTGTTATGTTTTGATTCTAATGTGTTGCCTGAGATATAATAGGAGATGCAGACCATCAAAGTGAAGTTGCAGCATTGGACCTCGAGGCAAGAGCATGACATCATATAGGTTTGTATGTTGGGCATGCAGGTATGTAGGTTAAGGATTGTTATATGCGTTATGGTTATGTGTGTTTCTTTCATTCTATTGATGTTAAGGTTACATACATGATAGATGTTAGTTGATTAGTGTAGTCATATGCACACAATGTTGAATAGTCATGAATGATAGTAGCATGTTGTTGTATGCATTTCTATTGTTGTTTTAGGTTAGATAACTTGATGACTATGTTATATGTTGTTGATGAGTATGTTATAGGTTAACTTGTTGTTGTTATATGATAGTTAGCTTGATGATTAGGTTATATGTTGTTAATGAGCATGATATATAACTTGTTTTTGTTATATGCTAGTAACTTGATGATTAAGGTTATTACATTAAGATCTTGATGTTATATGTATCATATTAAGTTGCTTTGGTCTATGCAAATGGTTAGGGTTATGACATTCAAGTATGAGTTGATATGTTGTGATATTATGTCATACTAATCTATATTGACTATGCATATGTGATTATTATATATGAATTATAATTGTTTATGATTTTATGATGTGAACATGTTATCTAGTGACTATTATAGATATCATGACTTTATTTAGGGTTGAGTTGATATGTTGTGAATTTATATTATGTTAATCTAGCCTGATTGTGCATACAATATAACCTCCCCTGAGATATGTTAAGGTATGATTTTGATTATTTCGTATACTTGGTGTTTGAATGTTTGATTATGTCATCTATTTGGTGTTTGAGTGTTTGGTGTCTATTATGTCATCTACCTATTGTTTGAATGTTTGATTAATTGCACGATATGAGTATGTGTCTATAAGATTGCATGAATAAATGATATTGTTTTAAGATGGTTGTACTAATACATATGTGTTGAGACAACTGATATGTACTTGAGCGTAAGTAGGTGATAGTTGTAGCATTATGTATTATGACTGATGAATGTGAGTTGATTGTTGATTATGACATGGTTGTTAGACTTGGTAAAGGTTGATTTTAGATTAATAGATATGTCATCTTGATCTTTGGAACATGTGATCAACATGTGTGAATAGCTGTAGGGAAACGTGTTTGGTATTAGCATGACAAGGTAATAGTTGAAGTATTTATCTAACTAACAGTTAGGTGATGTGACAATACATAGACTTAATTTCAACAAGGTAAAAGGTAAAAGAAAGGAATTGGGTGAGAATTCCTTTAGCTATTTTTGGAAATCGCAATTCCAAATGAATGAGTGGTTTACATATAGCAATTATTATTAACCTTGATTTTGTCTAACATTATGTGGATATGTGCTATATTCATGGACATGGATTTGATAGGTATAATAGTTGGCTTCCATTATAGTTGGTTTCGTCAAGGAATTGGAGTTCCTTGAGAAGTGTACGTGTTCAGTATAGGGCAGTGTGCTTGGCATAATAAGGTAAGGTAATTGATATATTATATATTTACTTAGGCGCTAACAGTTATGTGTGTATGACAATATGATGCAGGGAATTGCATGGAAAAAGAGATTGCCATGAAACCTTGGAGAAGGATCAGGTTG
Source organism: Pinus taeda (assembly GCA_000404065.3). Lineage (NCBI taxonomy): Eukaryota > Viridiplantae > Streptophyta > Pinopsida > Pinales > Pinaceae > Pinus > Pinus taeda. The sequence goes on along the minus strand of APFE030007529.1, from coordinate 373,030 downwards.
AGCTTTCCTTTGGAAGCACAGGGAACCATGGGGATTCAGTCATGGTGTTTGTTCTCAGTCTTATGCTTTTGGTATTTTGTGATTTTTTTGAACTTTATTTATGGGTTTTGATTGCATCTTGTGCAAGGCCTTGCCACTTTGTTTGTGATTTAGTATTGTTATTGGTTTTTTGTGGTTTTCTTCTTGGTTTCTTTTGGTTCTTGCCTCTTTATGTTTTGAGGTTCTTGGGATTTGGTTGCGGAAGGAGGAATTCAATGGAGCTCGGGGAGAGTTGAATGAAACCCTATAGGTGATGTAAGGCTCGGATGAATCTCGGTGCATGTATAAGGGCAGTTAAAGGTAAGAATAAGACAGTGGGTTGTACTCATTGGGTCCAGTGTGGTAAATGGATGGTGGTAGTATAGACATGAGAAAGGTAACCAGAAAGGGAAAGTAAATGGATTTGAGGTGTCATATGCCTTGGCTATGTTGGGAATCATTGTTCTCAATTTTGTGTGTGTTGTGAACAGGTAAAGGGAGTTATTTTAACCCAGAACTTATGATATCTATTAATTATGTTGTGATGATGATTGTGCTTGTCTATATATGTGTACATGTATGTATATATGTATGTCGTTGTCTAATCTGATCATGATTGTTTATGCTAATGTTTATATATATGTGTGTATCTATGTATATATGTCACTATCTAAAAAGGTCATCAGGAATCGTTCTTGTGGAGGAATGATTGCTTGTGTAGATGAATGGCATGAAGAGGTTCCTGGTTCATGAGGAATCAAGTGGGAAGAGTAACCTGACATATCTTTGAGGTCAGTATCATGTGGATATGAATTGATATTATGTGATTATATTGTGTCTATTTTTATCTTATGGACAAGCTAATTGTTATATATATATATATATATATATATATATATATATATATATAATTATATATATATATATATATATAAAGTGGAATGAAAACATCGTGATCCAAGACATGTTAGGATAAGCATGGATGTTGGAGAGACATTGGAAGCAAGTGTTCTTGGTAAAGGGCAGTGTGTCTTGGATGTGCAGTGCTATTGTTGTGTATATTTTATATTCAGTGATTGTACCTATGGTGTTGTGTGCATATTTCATATGCGGTGTTCGGTATATATGGTGCTATGTACATGTTGAATATGCGGTGTTGTGTACATATCATACTGTGTGCATGATGGATATGAGGTGTTGTGTGCCTATGGTGTTGTGCACATGTTGGATATGTAGTGTTGTGTACATATGATGTTATGTACATGTTGTATACACAATGCTATATAAATACGGTGTTATGTGCATGTTATACAAGTGGTACTATGTACATATGGTGTTGTGTGTATGTGGTGTTGTGTACATGTTATACATCTGGTGACATGTGCATGGGGGTGTTGTGTACATGTCGTGCATGTGAAGTTGTGTACATATGGTGTCATGTACATGTCGTGCGTGTGGTACTATGTACATGTGGTATGGTGTACACGTTATAAAAGTGGTGCAGTGTACATGTGGCACTGTGTACGCATTGTGCAGGTGGTGTCATGTACATGTGATGTTGTGTACATGTCGTGCAAATGGTGTTGTGTAGAGGTGGTACTGTGTACATGTTGAACATATGGTACTGTGTACATGTGGTACTGTGTGCATGTCATACATGTTATGTTGCAGGCATGCAGTATTATGTATGTGCATTGTGTAGTCGTGGTATCATGACATATGTATTCATTGTGTTGTACTATGTGTACATATATGTATTGTGTTGTACATCAAGCGTAGGTGTATGTATTGTGTTGTGATGTACACCAGATGTAGGAGTCGTATTGTGTTGTGTTGTACACTCGGTGTAGGTGTATGTGTGGTATGTCAGGTGTAATTGCATGTATTGTATGGTGTTGTATGTCGTGTCTGGTCGTATGTGTGTGATGCAAACTATGCATATGTGCACATGGTTGAGGAGAAGGAACTAGGTGTTTGTCAGGTGTGGAAATTGATCCAATGTGCGTATGGAATGAGGAGAAAGGTTGAAGTTAAGGATTGATTAAAGGATAAGTACTAGTATTTTATTTCAGTTTTATTATGCATGTGATTTATGATTCTAGTCTATGATGATTACATGTGATCTATGATTCTGGTTTATGATGGTTACATGTGATTTATGATTTTGATCTATGATGGTTGTGTTTTGAGCTAACTTGATGTGATATGTTTATACATGATGATTTGTTCAAAGATTCTAGTTTGACTTGTTTTCATAGGAAGTGAACATAATTTTAAGTGTACCTTGTTGACGTGCCACCAATGAGGTGTGATTTGAAGTTATTTCAATTTATCTTAAATCTAATGGCAGTTATATGATTTGTACCAGAAATCATGGGAAATTCTCGAGTTGGGTGGTTGAAACTGACTGCAAGAATTAGTAGCAGCAATGAAAGGAATTGGAATAAGAAGCAATATGTTGGTAAAGCATTCAGAAGCAAGGCCACTGTGGGACACTAGTACCCAATAGTGTCCATTGATTTCCATGGGCATGCTATGACCAGTATGATGGTTTTGAGGTAGGTATATGCCTTGGTTTTTGGACCTTCCGATGTGAGGAAACCTTGCCGAGGGATGGACTTCTCGAGATGGGGGTGCCAGTGGAACTTGGAAGATGTGTGACTACACGAAAGGGAGTGACTGGATTGCTCGATGGATTGTGTAGCAGAGAAGGGAAGTTCAGAGATAAATTTGTTTTGGTCATTAGCATTTCCAAATGGAATAAAATGCACATTGGGGGTGTGACCTAGAACAATGAGTTGATAACTGTTCAATGAGAGGACGAGTGGCACAAGATTATAGCGTTGGATATTAGATGCATATCTTACCTTGTAGTGGATTATGGAATTCCTGGGAAGGAGTTGAATCTTGGTTTTACTTTGACGTTGGAGGTGTGAGCCTATGGATTTCCTTATTGCGGATGTAGGCATCATATCCTTTTATTTGTTGGTTGAGAAAATGTGCATATGTGTGTATTATTGTAAATATTGTTTTGAGATGGATTTATAAAGCTCCATAGACATTATAATAATTTGTTGGGTGAAGGAAATGCGTATGTGTGTATATGTGGTGATTATTATAAATATCGTAATTAGTTCTATTATAAAGCTCTCGCAAACGATATGTTTTTCATGTTTTAGTATATGCTCATTGTAAATACTACAATGATCTATGTTATAAAGCTCCATGGGAAGTATTTTTTGTTTTCAGTGGTCTTGTTGGTTATAGGTGTCATTGAACACCAAGGACTTCTTCCTCCGAGGGGGAGGCTTTTGTAACAACCTTCATTAAAAATCCATGTAATTTTTTTTTAAAAGAACATGGTCATGGGACATGTATTCCAAGCTAAATGGTGGGCAAATAAATCCTAGTGTGTGTGCTCATTGGTTTATTATGGCTAATAAAATTGGCAAAGACTTTGGAAAAGCATAAGGCGTTATTTAACACTTATTTATGAAAATAATGGAGAATAGAAGAAAAGGAAGGTGAAAGGTCGCAGGTTGCATGTGAGGAGGAAAATGAAGGAAAATAATGGAAAATGAAGAAAATAGAGGCCTCATTGATAAAAAGGCTTTTGAGGATCAATTGGCAAGCTTTTGCCCAGTCTTGGTCAATGTAACATTTTTCCAGTTCAGTTTTGGAGCTCTCACTCTATTCTCTCTCTCTCATACTCTTGGACACTTAGAGTTTTCTTGGAGCACTCTTGGAGAGTGTGGCATATTTGCATGCTTGGAGAAAGGAGGAAAAGGAAGATAAAGAAAGTGCAAGAGGACATCAAGATCAACATCTACACTAGGTTTTTCTTCTAGGTACTGAGTTACATGTATGTTTTCCTCGCTATTTTTTGCATGCATGGCATATGCATGTGGTTTATTGGTCATGATCTTTCACTGGCATGGACAATTGCCTGCATTGATAGTGGATTTTCCTAGCATTTCCATTTATTCGATAGCTATGGTGTTGTGGGTATTACTTTTGTTTTCTTGTTGGTTTTCTTGTGGCCTTGGTTGTCGGTTAAGTTATTAGTTCCTGGAAGCCTTGGTTGGAAAAACGCTCTGGAAGCCCTGTAACAACTTCGATTGAGTTACTAGTATTGTAAGTCTTGGTTGGACAAATGCTTTGGAAGCCCTGTAACAGCTTGGTTGAGTTGTTAGTCCTAGAAGCCTTGGTTGTACAAACACTTTGGAACCCCTTGGTGGGTTGAGTTACTAGTCCTAGAAGCCTTGGTTGGACAAATTCTCTAGAAGCCCGACAGTAGCTATGGGTTGAGTTACTAGTCCTAAAATCCTTGGTTAGGAAAACACTCTGGAAGCCCGATGATAGTTGTGGGTTGAGTTATTAGTCCTGGAAATCGGGTTGGAACAAACGCTCTGGAGCCCTAGACAACTTGGGTAGAGACAGATCTGGTGATGATTAGTGATGTCCGACAATGAGGTAGAATCATTGGTTGAGGGTTGAGGTGTTTTGTCCTCTAGAAGCCCTAGTTTGGTTTTGATGGATTTGTTTCATGATATCCCACATTCATGCTTGGAATATGGCACAGGGGTGATTGATTGAAAGAAATATTTGATTCAGCTTAGTCTACAGCCGGGTGGCTCGTGGAAGTCCCATACCTTGTTGATCTAAATTTAAATAGGAACACAACAAATTACATATATAACCATAAATACATAGATGCAACATAAATAATACTATCTTTCATTAATATCAAATAATGTAATTTGCTTACAAACAGAATGGAAATGAGACTAGCTCGGGCGATGGTAGCTTATCTCTGAGAAGAGATGTGGTGGCTACATGCCTCTGAACTGAGTTACAATGAGGCTCAAGGGCCTTTTTATTATTGAACAATAAGATAAAACTATAAACAACCAAAACCCTAACCCAAGGAGATGTAACACCAAGAGTTTATGGGCCCCACTGGGGTTAGTTGGGTAGCCAACTTCTCAGGGTCGTAACTTGGTCATATTATCTTCATTTGACGCACATGATACCTCGTTAGAAAGATCTCTCTGAGGACTACAACTAAAAATGTGATTTCAAGGACATCGCTTGTGTAAATATTGCCAAAAAAACATCATTTAGAGCCTTAAAACAGCTCTGGAAGTTTAGGACCCAAAAAACTACCAAAAATAGTAAATTGTGCTACAGTTAAGGAAATTGAAAAAACTGAAAGAAACAATGGTGGGGTTCCATGTGGAATAGGTGGGTGGCCACCAATATCCACACGGGTCATTTCTCCCCCCCAGGAAGCAATGCTCTCCATTGCGTTGAGTTCCTCCATGAGATGAGGAAACTTCTGCTGAACTTGGTCCCTAGTGAGCCATTTTCCTTCGTGCAGGAGTTGGTTAGCTTTGACAACTCAATACAATTGGATCTTCTGCTGGCGAGTGTTCTTGATCTACATGTCCATGATCCGATTAGTTGCATCTTGTTGCATGCAGTGTAGATTTAACTATGTTGGTGTGAGTTGTTTAGCAATATCGAATGTGTCCAGTAATGGTGGAAAGTATGGCCAAAGGCGATCCACATTGGACATTGGGTGCAGGCCAAGGAATGGGGGGATGTTGAGCTCAAAATCATTATCTCCCACAACCTTGGTGATGATGTATGGTCCATATCCAAGTGGAGAATCTTGCAGTGGGGCCTAGCGAGGTGCTCCTTCTGCAAATGTAACCAAACTGTATCGCTCACTTGGAACTTATGTGGCACCTGATGTTGATCATGTCGCTACTGGTACTTAGCATTGGCTTTGTCAAATATGTCATGGACCTGTTAGCGGATGTGTTGAATGTGCTCAATGAATCTATTTGCCTTGTCAGCTTCGAACTGGACATGAGTCAAATCTGCCTGAGTTGCTGCAAGTGGTATGGCCACATCAATGGGACATAGTGGCTCGAATCCCAATCCCACCTAAAAAGGGTTATGGCTAGTCAAGTTGTGGAGAGCCTAGTTGCAGTTGTGTTGGATATAGGGGAGGCTCTCATCCATGTGTGTGGATGATTTGAGTTGTACATGCACAGAATGTGTACGATCATCCTATTAACGACCTCTATCTGGCCATTAGTTTGGGGATGGAAAGTTGTGGACTTAGTGAGCTTGGTGTCTAGCATCAACCAGAGACTAGTGTTGGGCATGGGATCCCCCACAACAGGTTTTGGGGCTCAAAGCCCAAGTTTTGGTCAAAGATGGTGTAGAACTCCACGAAGTATGGGCACGGAGCGTGAAGTGTACAATCGAGTCATAGGGTTGTCCACCCTAAAATATTGTAATTTAATGTAAAGTTGTGTTGACCTACCCATGGTCCGTAGTCCATGGGATTGTATAAATAGAGCGAGGCTCTAGGCGTAGAGATAGTTTTTGGAAGCTTAGTAGAGAAGAGAATAGAAATAATAGCGAAGGCATGGTTAGAGCCTAGAGTGGAATCTGAAGTGTACTGGGTCATAGTGATAGGAAAAGGCTCTGCAACTGAGTGTGCAGAGGCTACTAGTCCGCAGTTGAGTACGTGGACCCCTGTAGCAGAGTGCGCAGGGCAGAGTCGGGTCTATACTGGGAATTGAAATATAATAAAGAGAAGTTTATTCTGTGCATCTGTTTTGGAATCTTTATGTTGATGTTATTCATTTCTCTTACTTTGTTTATTTACTGCGCGCACTTGATGAATACTCATATAAATGCTTATATGTGAATTTAATCTAAGTCATCGACTAACGAAGAATAATTAAGGAACACTTGGGTAAATAACACAGGTCATGATGTGGCTAGAACTTCGTGAAGGCAGTATCACAGGGCGCAGGGTGCCCGCAGGTGTGTGTAGCACATTAAGTGTGAAGGTTGGACCGTGTATCAATCACCTCATATCAGACATCCCTATGGTGTGGAAACCTAGTTCTAGCACCCTCCCATGCCACTTTGGGTGAGATCTCAGTCCGCGCTCCACAGACTATTGTCGAAAGGGCTAGCAGTACTGGGATTTGCTTGGCTAAATCACTTCTGAACCTGGGTCAAGGCCCACTAAGCCAACAAATGGTACCATTGTTGGGATCAAGATCTACATAAGGAATGTTTGGTGTCATGCCACTGGAACCATACAAAGAAAGAAACTGAAGAGTGGTTGGATAAAAAGGTTCATGAGTTCACGGCATAGGAAAACAGAAATCTGTGAGTATCTAAGGAATAGTGGTTGGATCGCTATTTGTACACTAAAATCCACGAGATTTTCTTTGCATCCTTTCCTTCTAGACTGTATGAGTGGATCGTGAGGTTAGTCGATAGCTACAGAAGGTGTAGGCTTAACCAACCGATATTGTGGACTCCGGAATTAGTGCACAGACTAGAAGCCGCAGAGGATAAGATAGCGTGAGCTGTGGACCACTGGCTCAACCGAATAATAGGAGGATTTATCACTGAGTTCATGGTGGACACGACCATCAGTTATAGTGAGGAAGAGTGACATTTTCTCAAGGGACTGCGAGGTAAGTATATTAAATATTTGAATACCTGGATTAAGATGATGTTATGTGAAAAGCACGTTATGCGAATAAATTAATGTTTGGGACTATGCGGAGCGGAAAGAGCTATAGAAGCAGAAGTAACGAAGAACTAGAAAACAACCCCTTAATTTCACCCTCGCGAGAGAGCGACGACAAGCTCGCGAAGGTTTCTTCGAGAAGCGCAGTGAGTTTGATAAGGTAGGGGATTCCGCAGTTACCACCCCCACCCACACCACCACCCACTCCACCTTCTTCACCTCCATCTCCACCCACTCCACCTCCACGGTTCATTATGGCGAACGCGATCAAATTACCAGTATTCAAAGGGGTAGGGAATGAGGATCCAGACCAATTCTGGTTCGTGGTAAGAGCAGTGTGGGAAGCACAAGGTGTCATGGACGATAATATTAAGAAAGGCTACATTGGTGAGTGTGCTGCAGGACCGTGCATTAACATGGTACATCAAGCACTCTAACGACCACCCAAACGCAGGGATAGCAGAGATCCAGAATGCATTGAACAGAGAATTTATAAGGCGAAAATCAGAGACACAGTCAATCATTGGGTTTAAAGGGATCGCGATACTTTCGGGCAAGACCCCCTAGGATATGGACCAAAGGCTAAAGAGTACGATCCGCAAGGCCAATGTTATGCTAACAGATGCACAACATCGCGCATGGTTGGCAGCATCTTTGACACCACACTTGACGACAGTGCTATCACAGTAAAAAATTTCCACCCAGGCCAAAGCGTTGGAGATGGTGATGAGATTACATGAGACCTTGATACAGGACCCTGGGTTGGGAGTTCAACAAATCCACGCGCAACTACAGAATCTGTGTTTGGAAACGCAAAGCTTGAAGTAGGATAGGGCACCACGGCCAAAGGCACATGAGGAAGTGTAGTGCATAAAATGCAAAGGCCAGGTCCATGACAAGGATCATTGCCCAGTGTTCGTGAACTACTTGGCAGGAGGAGGGCCAATCCCACTGAGACGGGAGGTGCAGGCAGGGTCGAGTGCGACACCTGCTTTATGGTGCGTGATCTATCAAACAGGAGGGAAACACACAACTGAAAATTGTCATTTGTTGCAGAAACATACACAGACACCCCAGCAATTGTCTTGTAATTTATGCAGGTCGGTAGGCCACGATGAGCGCACTTGTCGCAGCTATGAACTAATGATGGATTTGACCCCAACCTATAGGATGCAGACCGAAACGTGAGCCCTCGACATAGATGTGGGGATGGTGCACGCTGGATTTCAAGGGTGAGGTTAAGGAAGAGGTGGAATGGGACCAGGAAGGGGTTGCGATAGTTAATTTGTTACAATTGCGAAGGACCAGGGCACTATGCTCACAATTGTACCAAACCGACGAGGTTATCCTGTTCATATTATGCTCAGTTTGATCATGAAACAATAGATTGTCTTACATTGATCACAAATATGCATGAAAAAGGGGTATTCTAGCCTCCCCTGACTCAGAATATACAAATGACGAGGTCTAAGCCACGCGAAGAGGACCCGAATGAAAACATGATGCTCAGAAGTGGTACGGCCATGGGAGAAGATACGGGGAAACAACCAGAGGAAAGTACATGGGTTTGCAAGGCTCTTGCGAAGGAACCCGAGTTTGATTTAGAATGCGCAAATCAGACATTCATGGAAGCTAAGAAGAACTTCACAGAGACCTCCACTTCAGGTAGTAAGGATCAACCAGAGCCAGCGATGGATCCTTCAATGCTCACTACCTTTCTGGAGACATGCATGAAACTGTTGCATGACAACAAGGTAGTTAAAGGGCTAGAGGAACTGATCACCAGGTGCGTGGGGTCAAGGGAACCAAGCGTTGTCCAGAAATTGGGGAAGCATGCATTGTGCACTGGAAGGGAAATGAGGTTGACTACAAAGACTAGGAAATATGAGATGGATCAGGTATCCTAGATCTGGGTTCGGACGTGGATGTATTACCAAAGCAAACATGGGAACGCATGGGCAGGCCCACGTTACATTGGTCTCCTATTCAATTATGAATGGTGAACCAACAAATGATTTTTCCCATGGGGAGGTTGCAAGAGGTAACAACTGATATTGAAGGCGCGAGCGCACAAGCATATTTTGCAGTAATAGAGATTGTCGATGACAGCAATCCCTATCCTGCATTGTTAGGAATAGACTGGGCCACAGATATGAATGGAGTCATCAATTTGAAGAAGTGCAAAATGGTCTTCGAGAAAAAGTCACTATGCGTAGTAGTCCCACTGACCCAGCCAAAGGAGCGCGCTACACTGAACCAATGCACAACGATGAAAGCGACGATGATCTCAATTGTATTTATAAAATAGCTACACTAGACTAGGATTGGGTGAATCCGACTACAGATAGGAGGATCTCATGGGAGCGCGAAAGCTCCTGCACTTTAGATTCAGATGAAGAAGTAGAGCAATGGCAGAATCAGTTGTACGAAGTAACAACACTGAATTGCAACATGATGATTAGATCCATGTGTTGCATGACAACATAGGAAAGAGAGCTACTAACATATGATGGATGAATTCCTAAGAAAATTTGAAAGTGCAGTACCAAAACAGTAGTGGTTTGATGCGTTGAAGTGGGCACTGCGCGCAACACCCGCACGATGGTGGGGTACACATCAAGGAGATTTCTAGGACTGGTGTGGATGTAGAAGGATGATGTGCCTACGATTTGGAAGCCCCCAACTTCGAACAAATCTCAGTCAGTGAGGACGGAGCAACTTGCGCACCCACCTATGTTGATGGGTACAGACGTGTGCTATGCAGTCCACTCAAGCACACCCAAACTAAGTATCGAAAATTGGAACAGGACACAGCAGCAGGAGAAGCAACGTGCACCACGAATGTTCTACGTAGAAGCATTCATGAAGGTATGCAGAGTCTTGAACAGGGTTCACCAGCCGAGACGAACTGATTGGGACCTGTGCGTACCAGTGATTCGATCGGCCTATAGGGCCATGTGAAAAAACCTGAGCGCATAGATGATTCTGAAGCTAAAGAGAAGAGTTGAGACCATAATTTTGGAGGAAATGAATCCTCACGCAATAGCTCTCACAGTTGGGACAGTATGTGAGGACCCGGATGAAGGAATTATGCAGTTACAGGAATCCATTCAGCGAGGGAACCTTAAGCTTCGCAAACTCAAAGGAGATCGGGTACGACTGAGGAAGAAGAGCATGTTAATCGGTGTGGAGATCAAAAACCTGGAAACTGAAATCACACAAGCATGTCATGTTAATGGACTCAGCATGACCAGACAAGTTACGGATAGCCAGACTCTCATATTAGAAGATTGTCACCAAGCATTTGTGACTTTGCTACCATGGCTACGACCGCACCTTACCAGACAACGTAACCAGGGGAGTGCACTACATAAGGAAGAATGCATGGTGATAACTACCACAAGGATAATTGAGGAGTTCCCATGGGCTAGGCTGGAAGGTGAATTGACATCTCGCACAAGTGGTGCGACCACCTGACTAGCCGTAGGGAGCACAATCTCAGCACTTCGAGCAGTTGAAAGAGAGCACAGGACTATAAAAGAGTCTATGGGAGACTTGCGCGGTAAGGAGGTTGTGCACAGGAACAGTATGTCACAATGGTCACGCCCGTGCATAGGGGGTTGCGCTGCCGTGCGGGTAGGCTAGGAGGTGACCGTTGGTGTCACTGTTCATGACAAGATGTCCAATTTAAGACAAAGAGGAGCGAGCAGGGAGCAATTAAGACATGAATTCAAAACTAGATTTGGGACAATCTGCCACGAATCTAGCATTAATGGGCCAAATATGGGGGAACAGTCAAATTTGAATTCAAAAAGGCCTATAAATCACAGGCGGCTATCCAACGAACAACCCTTGGTGTTTTGAGAATTCAGTTGTTGCGTTATCAAGTGGGTATGGACCTTATGAATTTGAAGACTGTGAGAGAAAGTTCAGTGTTTAAGACATTGCCGAAGGAGATGCAGGACCTCCTGAATAGAATGATGTCGACAACCGAAGAAGCTGCACAAAACCCTACGCTGCAGGGGGGATGCACCGAAAATTCCAAAATAGCCCCAGACGTCGAGGCCCAGAAAAGATCCACAGTAGCAGGACCAATCTACATGTCTCCGCAAAATCCGCAATTTGCTAAAATTTCTATGGAAGAAAAGGGAAAGACTGTTAATCTTGAGCCAGATGATGAGGAGGAGTACCTCTAGGCTTTTGTAGAAGAGATTGAGGTAGATGAAGAAATGGAGGAAGACATTCAGTCGGTGTGCGCTGTAGCAAAACTTCCCAAGTATGTCCCTCTGCGAAAAGGGAAAGCAAAAGTACCCAAGGATTTGGATGCCACTAAGAGCTCACTCCAAACCCCACTCCTCCCAGATGGAATCCTGTTTGAAGGTTCGGTTCTGGGTCGTGTGCCCACAATGAAATTTGAAGATTGGGACCTTGCAGATAGTGAAAAGTTCCCACATTTGGAGACTAGCAACCTCATGAAACAAAGAAAGGATGGGTCACTTACAGTGCTAGAGTAGTGGAAATGGTTGCATGGGGTGGAAGAGGCAGGGCTACTCCACCTACTATAGATTCCACACTTTCACCGGGCACTGATCACGATCTTTGTCACCAGGAAACTGCTTTTCCTGGTGCACGATGGGTACTTGTGGCTATAGGAGCCTATTCCCATCACGATGGAGCTTATTCATAGGATTTCTCAGCTTCCCTCTATGGGAAGGGACCCCGCAGAAATAGCTGGCAAAAGCGGAGATTTGGCACTCGCAAAGGCCATGAAGAAGAAATAAAAGTTGGAGAAGAAGTAGAGAGGCTACATAATTAGTACCATTCAAGACAAAGGGGTGCATGTAGCCGCCCAACTGTTGGCTAGGAAGGTGATGAGAAAATGCCACGGCAACAAGGTATCAGCAATGGTCATCGTGCTGGCCGAACAATGTGCGGAGGGGGTCTAATTCCACTGGGCTGAATTCCTCTGTAAGGAATTCCTAACCAACTGAAAAGAAGCTCAGGAGCAGGGCAAGACCTTCCACTACGCATGGTTGCTCTTGTTTATCTTATTGGTGACAGGGGAATTGCCTAAGGGTAGTCAGTTCGCTCCCCTTGAACAGAACTTGCCAAAGGTGGCAAAATACACGTCGCTCTGGGCGACGAAGGACGCCACGTGAATCCACGAGACCAAGATCTTCTAGGTGCTCATGGAGGCGAGCGCCTATCCCCCATAGTGTACGACAGTCTGCGGAGCTTTGCAGACTTCAAGGTGAATATGCACAATGTGTATATCAAGGTGCATAAGGATCCGGCACAAAATTGGACCAAACTTCCTTTCATCACGATTGATGATGCCGTTTTCACTGTGCTCAACTCATGGCCGCCCAATTGGCGCACCCTGGATCTAGCGGTGCACGATAAGACAATGATACAAAAACAAAAGGGTGCCACCAAGCTGCTGGAACAACAGAAGCGCAACAAGCAGTTGGTCGTGGAGGTAAGGGCTTCCTGCGAGGTAGCTAAGGCCGCTGCAGAGCAAACCAAGGCCGCCGAAAAAGTAGTAGCATCACTGGCAATAGGGGCCACCACGATGCAGGAGGAAGGGGGCTCGGACTTGACCACGAGACAAGGAACAGAGGACACATCGGAAGGTGCAGACCCAAGCACAACATCTGCACAACTAAAATGGCCACGCAGTATGGAACGAGCAAGCCCACGGAAGAAGACCAAGGCTTCCAAACTGGACAGTGAACCTATTACACTGACAGAGGGTGACCTCTATGACATCGGTGACATAATTCACAAAGTCACGAAGGAAGCGCTCCAAGAAGAGATGACGAAGCAGTGGAATGTGTCGGGGGCCCTCAGGGCGCAGCTGCAGCAACTTTAGGTGCAGCCCCCATAGGAGGGAATGGTAGCTGCCTACGGTGCCACAGGTACATTGGCAATGGAGAAGTTGCTGCAGGCCAAGATGGCTAACACCATTGCACTGCCAGAAGGAGCACTGACAGGGGACAGCACAGAGGACAGAGCCGTGGTGGGTCGAATCAAGGAAACTGGCCTAAACTGGGCTGCCCTTCCGCAGGATACATTATACCAGCTACAGGACTGAGCGACAACAGAACTCCACGCTAGGGAAGGACTTGTGGTACAAATGCTCAGCGAACAATGAATCAACATTGAGCAACTTAGTCTACAACGTGATGAAGCACTGGCACAGAATCAATAATTGTAGCAGATAGTAGAGGAAGCATGTCACCGTGCTCCATAGTTAGAAATGGCTATAGACCTACCAATTGGAGTGCGAATTCACAGATTGGCTAATGGATTCCGTGACGCAAAGGAGGAAGCAATGAGGATATAGCTGGACCTCAACCTTTAGATTGTCAAACTGCGATTAAAGGCGCAGTCATCCATGCCCCCAAAAGTTAGGGAACAACACACTGACACTATCCAAAAGGGGCTGGAGGAAATAGGACATGTAGTGTAGGACTGTACTATGATGTTGGAAGAATCCCTCACAATCCTCACTTCCTTACAAGAGGACCCCACCATACAGCACCCAGAAATAGAAGTGCGGGAGCTTCAAGTGCAGCATGACAGTGTGGGAAAAATGGCATAGACAGTTGTCTTGACCCAGTGGTTGGCAAAGCTACAATAGTTGAAGGCGTTGAAGGAAAAGGTGGATGTCGTGCGACAAAAAGAGGCAGTACTTAAAGCATGCATCTAGCCTTGGATTGATGAAGCCTTCTGCATCACTGCCGATATTGAAGGAAAGCTCACACAAATGAAGGTGTTGCATGCCTTAAGACAGGGATCTGCCCCAGATAGCGAGCATTCGGCAAAAAGAGTAGAGCAGATCTAACAGACAGCAGAACAGTGCACAGTGGACCTTTGTGCAGCACAGGCACAGTTGGAGGGACTCTTTGCCAAGATCACCACACCAATAGAGTGACTTGGGACGAGTGACGATGATTGGATTGGGGGCTTCTTGGGAATGGGATCCCTCGCAACAGGTTTTGGGGCTCAAAGCCCAAGTTTTGGTCAAAGATGGTGTAGAACCTCGTGAAGTATGGGCGTGGAGCACGAAGTGTACAATCGAGTCATAGGGTTGTCTGCCCTAAACTATTGTAATTTAATGTAAATTTGTGTCGGCCTACCCATGGTCCATGGACCTTGGGATTGTATAAATAGAGTGAGGCTCTAGGGGTAGAGATAGTTTTTGGAAGCTTAGTAGAGAAGAGAATAGAAAGAATAGCGAAGGCATGGTTAGAGTCTAGAGTGGAATCTGAAGTGTACTGGGTTGTAGTGGTAGGAAGAGGTTCTATAGCTGAGTGCGCAGAGGCCTAGTAGTGTCCGCAGCTAGGTATGAACCCCTGCAGCTAAGTGCGCAGGGTGGAGTAGGGTCTGTACTGGGAATTGAAAGATAATAAAGAGAATTTTATTCTATGCATCTATTTTGGAATATTTACGTTGATGTTATTCATTGCTCTTACTCTGTTTATTTACTGCATGCACTTGATGAAGACTCGTATAAATGCTTATATGTGAATTTAATCTAAGAAATCAGCTAACGAATACTAACGAAGACTTGGGTAAATAACATGGTTCACACTATGGCTAGAACTACGCGAAGACAGTATCGCAGGGCGCGGGGTGCCTGTGGGTGCGTGTAGCACAGTAAGTGTGAAGGTTGAACCGCGTATCAATCACCTCATATCAGACATCCCTAGGGTGAAAAAACTTGGTTCTAGCACCCTCCCATACTACTTCGGGTGAGACCTCAGTCAGCGCTCCACAGACTGTTACCGAAAGGGCCAGTAGTATCGGGATTTGCTTGGCTAAATCACTTCCAAACCTGGGTCAGCCCCCACTAAGCCAACAACTAGACCAAAATGCATTGAGGACCCTGTTGTCCTGATTTGAGATGATAGATTGTGGGATCCCAAAGTGTACCCACACTCATTCAAAGAAGATTTTAGCAGTGGCTTCTACTGTGATACTCTTCTTTTAGGCCGCCATAATGGCCATCTTTGAGAATTTGTCGATGACCACAAAAACACAGTTGTTGTCATGCTTAGTATAAGGAAGTTCTGACATATAATCCATGGCGATGGATTCCAAAGGTTGACTAGGGGTAGGCAGCAGAGTATAGAGACCTCGCTTCTTGATGGTCAGTTTGGAAATGGCACAGGCAGTGCAAGATCTGATGTACTTCCCGACATCCTATTGAAGATTCGGCCAACAAAAATACTTCTGCAATATTTCCACCATTTTCTTGACCCCGAAATGCCCAGCTACCCAACTATAGTGTGCTTCCCAAATCATCTTTGCACGCTCACTTGAAGGAACACAAAGGTGTCCCACGTGGCACAATAGAGCATCCTGGAGGTGAAAATATGGAACTTGCTAACCCTCCAAGAGCATATGGTAGGTGTGGCTAAATTTTGGGTCACGTTTGTAGAGAAGTGGCCAATCAAAAGTCTCGTGCCCACAAGAGTTGAGCATGGTGGTTAATGCCATGTTCGGTGCTCGATTGAGGTAGTCTACAACATTATTTGATTTGCCCTTCTTGTACTTGATATTCAAATGGAACTGTTGTAGGTATGTGGACCACTTCTGATGGTGATCATTTTGCAACTTCCCTTGCATCTATATGAACTGTAGGGGTCGGTGGTCTATGTGGATGACCGTTTCCTTCCCCAAAATGTAATGCTTCCATTGTCGGCAGGCCTACACAATGTAATACATCTCTTTGTCATAAGTGGGACACTTCTGAATTGTGTCTGAAAGTGTCTCACTGTGATATGCCACTAGATTCCCCTATTGAGTAAGGACTACCCCAATAGAATATTCAGAGGCATATGTCTCGATCTCAAATGGTTGTTGCAAGTCTGGTAATGTGAGCACTAGTGTAGAGAAGAGGTGATGTTTCAACTCTGTGAATGCCTTCTGTTGAGATTCACACCAAAATAAATTTTATTTCGCTCCTCCTTTAGTGACTTGACTCAGGGGCCAAGTGATATGAGAGAACCCTAACACGAACCTGCAGTAGAAATTAGCAAGACCCAGAAAGTTGCAGAGCTCCGTTAGAGTGGTTGGGCTGGCCAATCCTGAATGACTTGGATCTTGGCTAGATCCACATGCACCCCCCATTCATCAATAATGTATCCCATATACTAAACCTGGGTCATGCCAAAAGTGCATTTCTCCAAATTGGCACACAGCTTGTGTTGCCACAATTTGGAGAATCTGTCGGATGTGGTGGAGGTGCTCTTCCCAACTCTGGCTTAAGATAAGGATGTCATCCAAGTATATCACTACAAAGGAGTTGGTGAATTGCCACAAGATGTCATCCATAAGCCTCATGAAGGTTGCAAGAGCATTCATCAACCTGAAAGGCATAACCAACCATTCGAAAAGGTCCTCCTTGGCTTTGAAGGCAGTCTTCCACACATCGAAGGGTTCGATTGGTACCTGGTGATATTCGGACTTCAAGTCGATCTTGCTAAAATATTTTCCCCCCTTAAGTTGGTCCAGAAGGTCATAGATCCACAGGATTGGGTAGCTTTTCCAGACAATGATCTTGTTCAGCGCCTGATAGTCGATATAGATTCTCCAAGTCCCCTCCTTCTTATGTACCAACACGATCAAGCTCCCACAGGGTGATGGGCTCAGCTGAATGTGACCTTTCTACAGAAACTCATGAATTTTCCTCTTGATTCATCGTTCTCTAGAATGGAGCATCGATAGATTGTTCCATTGGGTAACGGCACACCTGGGGTCAGATCAATGGAGTGCTTGACCTGACAATGCAGAGGCACCCCTGCGGGGGAGGTGAAGATGTCATTGTAATGCTCCATAACCTTGTCCTTCTGTTGTTTTCATTCAAAGGGGCCCTGTCTAGAGGTAGTGACCACCGTCTTCTTCTTTCCTTGAGGGCATATCATGAGGAAAAAAAAACTTGGTTTTTGAAATGAGCTTACAACATTATTTTGCAGTAACCAGAGAGATGGTGGTAGGTAGTTCTACCTCTGGTATCCTGTACAACTTATTTCCCAATGTAACAATAACATCACAAGTGCTTAACTCATACATAGCATGTTGCTTCCATAAGTATGGCTGGCCCAATAGTATATCACAAACATCAAGGGGAGAAACATCACATAATACCTCATTCGTGAAGGGCTTGATTCTATATGGAAGACGACATTGTTGGCTCACGCGCAGATCTCGTCCTTGGTGAAGCCAGCAAATGGTGTACAGTTGTGGGTGTGTTATGGTTAGTAATCCTAGCTACTTTGCGATCGTTCTTGCAATGAGGTTCTTTTGGCTCTCGCTATTGACAATGAACTATAGCGGGGAACCCTTTTACCCACATCTGGGAGTGGAAGAGACGCTCCTCCTCCTCTGGATCTTCGGGTTCTTCCTTCTGGATCTTTGTGGTGGCAACGATGGCAATGGGGTCCGCATCAATAATTTTCTTCCCTTTGTCATTCCCCTTGTTGAGTTCTAACTCAGAGTCGGAACATGCATCTAATTCTGAAGCCTTCAGTTTGACCAGTAGTGACTGCTTGGCCCGACACTCACTTGTGTTGTGGGTATGGAACTCACACCACTTTCCTATGTCCTTCTTCATCTTCGCAGTGTTGTCCTTTGCTTGTGGCCTTGGCAAGTTGTCTTGGGCCATCCTGCCTTGGCTTTTTCCTTTGTTCTGCGGTTCAGGGGCACCTTTCCCTTGCTTTGGATTCGCATATTTAAAGTCTCGCTTCTTCTGTTTAAGCTTCTACTCGATCTTGACAGCATATCAGTACACCGAGAGAGGAGATGTCCAGGAACTCCATCTTGTCCTAGATGTATCTATGTAGGCAGCCATGATACTTGAGTACCAAATTTTTCTCAGAATCCTTGATACCCAACTTCATGTGAAGGGTATGAAAAACATTGATAAACTCCAACACATCTTGGTCCCTTCCCTGTCGCAGCGTGATCCACTTTATGTATTTGTCCTCATAGCTCCTGACAGGGTAGTACTACTCCTTGATGGTGTCCTGGAATGAATTCCAAGTGGGAGCAGCTGAAAACAATGAGTTCGTACTTTCATCCTTCTACTCACAATAGGTTTCGCACTAGTCCTTAACGTTGGGGGTGGCTTTGAGAAGAGAAAAAGTAATCTTTTCTCGGCTGGAAAAATCATGAATATAAAAATATCCTTCTAGTAGATTCGACCATTTTTCTATTACATTTGCATGTATTTGGCCCTCAAATATGGGAATGTCAAATTTTACTTGTACCTTAAAAGGTGTGGAGCCTCTAGAGTGGCTATTGGATGTGGATGCGCCACCGGAGGGCAACCATTGAAGGATCTATGCAAAGTTATCCATCATCACGTTCCTTTGTTTCTCAAAGGCTCCCTCAAGCAATATTTTGATACGATATCCTGCTCCCTCATCTTCCTTTTCTTCCCCCATGGGAGGCCGTTGGGACTTCTGAGGCTGGTCTTGCAAAGGTTCGACCAGTTCAAGCCCTAACTCTTTATATCTCGACCTTGTTGGGGGATGCAAAGAAAAACAGAGAAAGAGCATACCCTTATGATACCACTGATCTGAATTTAAACAGGAATGCAACAAATTATAGGTATAACCATAAATACAGAGATGCAGTAGGAATAACACTATCTTTCATTAATATCAATTAATGAAATTTGCTTACAAACAGAATGGACATGAAACTAGCTCGAGCAATGGTAACTTATCTCTGAGAAGAGATTTGGCAACTACATGCCTCTGAATTGAGTTATAATGAGGCTCAAGGGACTTTTTATTATTGAACAATAAGAGAAAACCCTAAACAACCAAAACCCTAACCTGAGGAGATGTAACTCCAAGAGTTTATGGGCCTCGTTGGGGTTAGATGGGCAACCAACTTCCTAGGGTCGTAACTTGGTCATATTATCTTCGTTTGATACACATGATACCTCGTTGGAAAGATCTCTCTGAGGAATACAACTCAAAATGAAATTCCAAAAAAAAAAACATTGTTTAGGGCCTCAAAACAGATCCGTAAGTTCAGGACCCGAAAACTGCCAAAAATAGTAAACTGTGCTACAATTAAGGAAATTGAAAAACTGAAAGAAACAATGGTGGGGTTCCACGTGGAATAGGTGGGTGGCCACCAATATCCAATTGGATCACTTTTCGACCTATGCAATGATCAATAAAATCTCTCTTTCTCCCTGCTTTATTATGAGTAAATATACTTGTTTATATGTGGTTTATATCGATATTATATCCTTGATATTTTGTTGATTATATGTTGGTTATGAATGAGTTTTATGACAAGGTAAATGTATGCCTCTCATCATGTTTTAGTTAATTGATGAATGTACAATGGATATATGGATTAATAGATGGTAATGCAGTTATTGTGATGAGGCATCAATTCTTCTTAGCGATTCTTAGATAAGTATGAGACCCCTATGCTCATTTTTGTTGTTAAGACCTATAGCTTTCATGTTTGTGACATGTTTAATGAAATATATGCCATGGATATTAGGGGTCTAGTCTAGTACTTGTTGATGTTTTTGCAAACGTATCTTTGTTCCACTATGAAATTTTATTTCTGAAGGTGTCATTGAGTTATGGGCAGTGACCTAGGCTTTGGGCCTAAAGAAGTGGCACAAATCTCAGAGTCACAAGCACAAAACTGGGGGGAAAAGTCCCTAAACACTCCCTTTCCCTTTTCGTGGGAGTGTTTGGAGCCTCATAGACGCACCCTGCTCAATATAAAGGGAGCGTCCAAGGGTTTGATGCATTAAAACTTCAGTTGGTCTCAAGGGATGGTTACCTGAGTGGTTGTTGTTGATGTGGAAGGTATGTGTGATTTGTTCTATCAGTTCCACTTCCTTAACTAACACATAGGGAGTCGAATCATATCATAGTAACTTCTCATCACATGTTTACCTGGTTGGTTGGTTACTTGGGTAGATGTGGGTGGGGGGTGTTATATAATAGAACAACACGACTATCACTTTATCAATAAACCAAAGCTAGAAAAAGAACCACCTCATTTTTTTCATTCTAAGCTTGATTATATATATATATTGGTAAAGTAAAATATACTGAAGATGAAGTGTCACCTTCCTTAAGGGAAACAAGGACCAAAACGAGTAAAAAAGTAATGTTTATCTTGCATGATTACCAGGTAGTGTCATTTACATCTATAACCTTATTAGTAATATTGTGAATATATATTTTTAAAAGAAACATAAAATATAATTGACATAACAAAAAGGGGAATCATAATTCCCCACTATAAAATTGGCCGAATGAAAACAATTATTCCCAACGCAAGTAGACATGTTCTTATTTTTACCATTGTTGGGAATCCTTATATTCCTTAAGGTCTTTGTCAACGAAAATGGGGTTGGGCGGTATCTTTAGACACATGAGGAAGTATTATTTTTTACATTGATTTATGCTTAATATCCTTTCAGGATTTCACTAAAATATTGATGTTAAATACTGTTATACAAACTATTTCAAAATTTTTATCCATTAGAAACAATTTATGAAAAAAATCTCATTATTGATGATCCATTTCCTCCATAGTATGTGCTATGAACAATTTGTTCAACAAAAAAGATTTGTGAGATTGAAAATTTTGGTAACCTTGGATTGAAGGAACCCGATGTTCAAAATCTAGTACCACAATTCTACTTCAACATCTTGACTGGAGAAATTACTCATTTTATGCCTAACCAAGTTTTCAGTAGGGGAAATGTATTCCTTGATAACAATATAGAAATAATAGTAACCTTGGATTGAGGGAACCCGATGTTCAAAATCAAGTCCCCCATTTCTACTTCAACATGTTTGCTAGACAAATTAGTCATTTTATACCTAACTGGGTTTTCAGTATGGGAAATGTCTTCCTTGATAACAGAGTATAAATAATAGTGTTAATTAGATGTCGCATTCATGGTATCACAAGCATAGATGATGCAATGAGGGATATTCTAGTGTAGGGGATCGTTCGGGGCTTTTTTAGTCACTTGTTTGAGCTTGCATTTGTTGGGATCATAGTTCATTGCTAGAGTTCAACATTTCAATTTGAGGACATTATATAAGAGATATAGAGGGGAGGTAATAATGAGGGGCAAACATAATAGTTCGGGGTTAGTGTGGATCCAAGATGATAGCTACCCACTTCGAGAGAAAAAAATTGAAAGAGGCCTCCTATATTGACACATGAATTTCCCTAATTGCAGTTTGGAATTTCCTACCCAAGTTTCATGTTGAGCCGAACTAAATGACAAGACCATGAAAAGGAATAAACCAACAATAAAGTAAAAGTAAAAAAGATGAAACAAACTTGGAAGCAATACCAAAGAATTCATGAAGATCACCATTCTTTTCATCTATGCATAATTGTTTGCTTGATGAATGACCTATTTAAACATATGCCACTTTTTGAGACATGATGGTTCATGTGATGGCATTAATGGTTAAATCATACCATCTAAGAATCAAATGGAAGACATATGCAACAAAATATCCCATTCTAAACACCATTCAAACCCCTATTTATTGCATGATGCAATCCACATGGACATGTCTTGTTTACTTTGGGGCTTGTGACACCTCATTTGATAAAGTTATGACTACTACGTTATTGTAATTATAAAATTTAATTAAAATCTAATAATAATTGAATTAAGGTTGTGATTCCTAGTATGGGGGCAATGTTGCAATTGTGTGTGTGTTTGCAAACATTTACATGGCTCAATCATAACATAAATAAATAATATATATATATATATATATATATATATATATATATATATATATGATTTCGAATTCAATTTGTTGTATTGTAATTTTGTGTTTAATATAAAATCACAAACAAATTTTTCAAACCAATTACAAACAAAGGTGACAAACGAGTTGCCACAATGGTGACCAGTGAGTTGTCGCAACAGGGACCCATATAAGTGTCATTGCAGCAACTCACTGGTCATTCTTGCAGCAACTTGCTTGTCACCATTGCAGCAAATCCCTTGAACAACATCCTGCAAATTTGATAGCAGGAGCAAAAATAATGCAGATAATTTGTAAAAAATAGTAAATTTGCCTTTGCAAACGGTAACCCTCTCTGCAAAATGGTAACCCTATCTTTAATTGAACCTAATCTTCCAAATTTAGATATAATTTTCTTTGTCTTGCTTGGCAGAGGAGAAATGCACTCGATGAATTTCTAAAAACAATAGGCAAAAGCTCAACATAATGAAATGGGGCTTCTAGGGCAAGAATCCATGTGTGGTTTCCTCTCTGAAAATGGCAGCTTTGATTGTATATGGAAATTTTGAAAACAAACACCTAATGGTTTCCTCTTTTAAAATGGCAACTATGATTGTAGATGGGGTTTGCGGCAAGAATCCACGTGTGGTTTCTAAAAATGGAAGCTCATATTGTAGATGGAAATTGTGGGCAAGTTCCTGAAAATGGAGAATAATATCTCTTAATGAAAATGGAGAATGGTATCTCTAAATGAAATGGGTCTTTCATTGGGCGCTCGACAGAATGAATGAGGCTTCAGAAGAAAAGCTCGGTGGAAAAAGCTTTGCGAGGTGCCATGTCCTCCCACGTGAAATATATTTTTCCAAATCGTCAATTGTCCATAGGTATTAAGATTTCAAATTGATTTGAGAATGGTTTTTGTACTTTGAATCTCAAGCCTGGAGAGTAATTATTTTCTTTAGGTGAATTTGGTAGGACTACAAACTGCTTTGTACTAGCGTAGATTTTCAACTTATAAACCTTGTGACATAAACAGATTTCTACATTTTATCAGTTGCAACATGTTTGAGAGGTTTACAAGATTAAAAATGTCCAACCATTGCAGTCCATTTGTCTATCATGTTCTTAATTTTTTAGTTGGAAAATGAAAGCAATTTGGAAACAAATGTTTAAATAGTTCATATAATATGGGTCAATACTATAGGTTCTATTAAAATTAGAGTTCAAAAACCATCAAATGGGTTAATAGTATTGCTTCTAATAAATTTGGTGTTCAAAAACCATCAATCGCTAAGTCAAGTTTAACTTAACTATCAAACAAAAATTTAATAAAAATAATATTTATAACGATGAAGTTTTATTTTTACTATTTTAGATTGAATTTTAGTTATTTTAATATAGAGTTAGTTTTATTTTTATTACTTTATTATTTTTGTTTACATAGCATAACATCTCTACCATATTAGGCTGGAGATCGCCTCTCAACACAATGAAATAAAATAATTTTGTGTATTTATTTAAATAAAATAATTATTCAAAATATAGATGTTTATATAGATCTAATATATATACTGATAATTATGCTAACCTAGATCCATCTTAATTTCAATCTACCAAGTGCCTAGAGGGATCAAATCTCTTGATGTGCAAAAATTTTTTAATTTGATAGAGTCAAAATGTTTTAATTAATAATTATTATTATTATTATTATTTATTTTCCTATTTGAGACTTTTTGTGAGGAGTAATTATGTTCAAACATTTCTGGATCAAATTTTAATTTAATTTAATTTTTATTTTTATTTTTTTGTAATTTTATCAAGTCAAAATGTTTACATAACATAAAAAGACAGGATATGACAAGACAACATCTCTTCCATGCTCTTCTAGAGAGTTCCTCTTGGTGCAATTCAAAAAATAACCAGCCTAGATCCATCTTTACTCCAGATCTACCAAGCGCAGAGAGGGTTCAAATCTATTTTCACTCTAAAAGAAGTTTGCACCTCAAGAGATTTGACCCCTATAATCACTTGCTAGATATAGAGTTAAGATGGATATAGGTTTGTTTAATTAATAATAATAGAGTAGTCTTTAAGTGTGACTTTTTGGAGTTTCTAGTGGATTTCTAGTTGGAATCCGGTGAAAATATTTGTGGCCAAATTTTGATTTGTGTTGTTTAAACTTGTTTTTTTATTGCATAAATGGATTCAACACCCTCAAAAAACCTTGGGGCACTTCGATTGTGAGGATTTCACCTACCAAACTTGTGATTTCAATGAATCCCTCACGAATTCTAAACAAATTTGTTTGGAAAATAAATTAGAAAACATTTTAAAAGTCGCACTTAAATATTACTCAATTAATATTTGATCATTCTTTTTTGTAAGCTTGGTAGGACTACATCTTCATCATGTCCAACTTCTCAGCCTAATTAGGGATATAACACAAGGTTTGAACCCAAGCCTTCTAGTTCGGTGAGACTTCATTTCCACAGCCATTGCCAATTGAGCTATCCCAAGCAGATGATTAATAATTGATCATTATAATTATTAATTTTATTTTTATTTTTATTTATATTATTATTAATAATTGACCTATCAAAATGTTTAATTAATAATTATAATTATTCATTTTATTTTTTATATTTTATTTATTTACTTTAATTGTATTTGTTTAATATTATTGTTATCTAATTTCATCAAGTCAAAATGTTTACATGACATAATACCACATAACATAACCTTACAACATATCATCCATATTGGGTTGGAGAGTGCATCTCGACATAATAACAATTAATGATAATTAATTAAAATTGGAGGTTAAATAGTGTATTAGTAATTAATTAATCGTATGGGATTTTCATTAATCTGGTAGATGATGTAACCCTTAGCCATATCAATATATGTCTCTCGTCCACCTTTTTTTCCTATAAAGGCATCATCTATGAGAAAACCGAAGGGACAATTATTGGTTCTTCCCTATCCTTATTTGTGGCTATTATCTTTATGGAACATTTTGAAGCCAGATCCCTAAACTCGTGGCATCCATGGAAAATTTTAGGGGCTAATATTCGCTGTCCACAAAAAGATTCGCCAATTTCCATTTTTATAAAAGATGATTCGCCCAAATTTTAGAATATATTTATGGAACATTTTGAAGAATAATTTTACAAATATATCAATAAACATTTTATAGTTTTCATATTAGGGATTAGTGAGATTCGCCAATGTTTTAAATTTCAAGAAAATTTTCCATCCTTAAAATTTTCCCTGGTGGCATCACAAGCCCAAATGTCTGTTTATATTTTTTGATGACACCTTCGTGACTTGGCAACATGGTCATCAATCCCTCCATGCCTTTCTCAACCATCTCAATAGCATTTCACCCCATATTCAATCCACTATGGAAATAGAATCCAATTATTTTCTTCCTTTTCTTGATGTTATTATCTCATGACGACTTGATAGCACCCCTTCCCACCATGTTTATCGAAATAAGAGCCATTTTGATCATTATATTCATGCCCATTCTCACCACCACCCTTCCAAAAAATCAGGTGTCCTTAAGACCCTTATCTCATATGCCCTTAAAATCTTTGCTCCCTAGTTCCTTCCCTCAAAAAATCCTACCTAATCTATTCTTTTAAAGTGAATGGCTACTTGGCCACTCAAATTCATAAATATTTCCAAGCTACTTCTCACCCTAAATCCAACCCCTCTACCCCCTCCCTGCCCGTAAACAAACTCTCTCTCCCTTACATAAAAGGAACCATTAATGACATTGCGAAGATTCTATCCAAAAATAAAATTATGACCATCTTCAAACCCCATAGAACCCTTAGGCAGTTATTTCGATCAACCAAAGATAAGTTAAAGCCCATGCAAGAATCAAGTGTCTACCAAATTCCTTGTTCACGTTGTTATCACTCAAAAGTTTTTCGTAGAAGTTATCAAAAGAAGGAATCATCTAACGTAACCACAAACCAATCTTTTAGGCTTAGGTTCTAGCCAACCTAAGTCCAGAGAGGGCTCTCTCTTTATAATTTAGCTTTGTTTTTATGGGATTTTAGGCTAGTTATTAATGTTCATGGGGTTTTGTTTTGAATTGAAGGTTGGGTGGTGGAATTCTTAAAGCAGATGGATAGAGCTAGGTCTTCAAGCCATTGGGCTATGGAGTCAATAAACGGATAGCATAATTGGACCAGATCATTAAAGGGAATGTTCACAACGTAGGCTAGCAAAGAAAAAGGCAACTCTTCAGGTCTGATGGATGAAATGATTCTAACCAGGGTGAAAGGGCACTTAAGAATCCTTGGACCAGGATCAGAATGAAGAATAGAGGGTGATCATGAAAAAAGGGCAATTAAGAATCCTTTGTTATAGACCAGAGGAAAAACTACAGAAGCAAAGGAGCACTTAAGAATTCCTTAGCTATGATATTTTAGGAGAAAACATTCAGAATGTAAAACAATCAAGATATAGTGCATTCAAGCAATTTCTAAAATATCATTCCTTGTTATACATTTAGATTTTTGAGAAACAAACAAGATTATGAAGAAACATAAGAGAAAACAACAATAAACATGAGAGAACACTTAATCCTGTAAAATATCTGATCTTTATTCCTTGATCCAGCAAGCCAATCCAGTCATTGATACAATAGAAATTTATTTTGAAATAAAAAGTCTATAGAAATGTCTTGGAATCCACCCTACATACTTCGAAATGTGAAGTATTTATACAAAAAATAATTACAAAATATCTCATAACAGTTTGAGATTTAATCTAGGGAATAAAATATCTTCATGCATGAAGATAGAGACAAATGTGAAACTGCTTCTTGTTGTTCCTTTTATTGTGGTGTTGCTGGTTGTTTCTGTTGATTTTTGAGCCCTTTAAGCTGGCTGACAGTTCTAGTATTTCCACGCTGGAACCTTCTTTACTTTGATCTTTCACTGATACTCTTTGACTCTATTACTCTTTGACCCTTCTTATCTGTCTTTCACCTGTTTCACCTAACTGCCTTCAGATTTACAGTGGTAACTTTCTCATGTAAAACTTTTTCATAGTAAATCTGTCATTTTTTCCCACCATTTTGCCTCAGGCAATCTCACCTTTAACATTCTTTTGTATATTTCATCTGCCTCTACGTATTTTGTAAAATTAGGTTTGGTGAGAAATAAATGTTTTACCTCATGTTCTAGGAAAAATAGGTTCTCCAGTGTATCATATAACACTTTGCCAGTAGGCAAAGCTTTAATGCTTGAAGAGCTGGCTTGCTCCTTGGCTAAATTCCTAAGTCTATCACTATAATCCAATTGGGTCATGAGCATGTCATGGATGACCATAGGACTGGGAAGGCCTCTGTCCCTCAAAATTTGAAATTTAGCCATGAATCTGTCAATGACTACCTGCATGTTATGGCATTTTTCTTCTAAGTTGAGCATGAGATTTCTTTTGGAAAGTACCTTTTTAATCTCTAGGATGGCTTCAGTCCTATCCTCTACACCAGCTCATGGAGCTCATATCTATTCTTACTGTTTAGGAGGTGGATGAGTCGATTTACATCCTCAGGTTGGTCTCCTAATTCCTCCCTTACTTTCTGGATAAGTGGCTACCTTCACCAATTCAGTTTGCTCAAATATAACTTGAACTAATGGCCAAATATCATTCACAGAGTCAATGATATTGGCCTAGAGCATCTCTTTAGTCTATCCTAGTGGCTCCTGCAGTGTTAAATATTTCTCTAGGACTTTGATTTTCTCACCCATCCTTAGGGCCTTCTGTGTCTCTTCTCTTTGCTGAATTTGGGCAAGTTTGAAATCAGTTTCTAAGCTTGCCACTTTCTCCTTCAATCTTTTGAGCTCTGTAACTTGGATGTACATCTCTTCCATAGCTTTTACTAGTTTTGTTGTTTTTTCAGTTGAAGTACCTGTTGTTGTAGTGGACTCAGTTGAAATTGGCAGTGTTGTGGCAGGTGGCATTGTAGGTGCCAATGATGCTGTCATTGTGGAAGGAACTATTGTTGTCACTATGGGGATGGCAGTTATGGAAGTTGTGGCCAGGTCACTTTGCTTGGATTGAATCAAAGTGTCCAACTCCTTCTCTGTTTCTTTAAGCTGATCATTTAGCTTTAGGACTATGTCCATAAGCTCTTCATGTCCTTTTTGTGCTTCTAGGACTTCCATTGTTTGAGGTGATGCAGCTGGGGAATTTTGAGCTGCTTCTTCAGTGAAGAAATGTCATCATTCTTCTTTTTAATTAGTTGCTATGTTGCTTTCACATCCTTGGGATCATGTCCCAATCCTATCACTAAGTCCTCTAAGGACTTGATTCTTGTATCTTTGGTCTATGAGGAGGCCTTCTTCAACTAAAACTATGTTGACATATTGTTTAAAAAGTTCTGCAATTGGTGGGCTGCTATGGCTTCCCCTGTCAATGTAGAATAAATCATTTCACATGTTTTCTTATGCAGCTCAATCTGGTCAATGGGATGAATATCCCTTGCCAGTACTTCAAAATCCACTCTTTTAAAGTATTTTGTTTCCCTTGGCTGCTAAGTGGTCGGTTTGATGAAGGTCATTTGCATTTTCCCTTATTTAACATCATATGCTGACATAAGCCTTGTTTGTAGGGGTCATCTTTAAATACTGTGCATAGGTTTGGGCTTTCAGTCTCTCATTCCTAGCCTTTATTTCTTTGTATCTCTCCTTGATGCCATGGTCTTTATCTGATGGCATTCTGAAAGAGGATACCTCAACACTTTGTTGTCTTTCCAACATTTGAGTGTTTGATGTGGAAGGTTCTAGGATGCCTCTAGATGGAGTGGCCTGCCTGCTCCCATCTCTTTCTATGCTGGTAACCTTAGCTGTCTCCTCTGTATATTCTTGTTCAGAGACGGGATTCACTCTTTGCCTCTTAGCTCGGCTTGTCTCTACATAGGATTGTGATGTTGGTTTTCTAAAGTAGTAGCCCCTTCCCTATTTCTCTTGAGTCTTTTCCCCTCATTTAGAGGAGCTTGTAAGACTAAGGGGGTACTCATGGTGGCCTCTGGTCTGTCTTTTTCTCTGATTGTTCTGGTACATCTGATTTCTCTAGTACCTCTGATAGTTCTAGTGATTTTGATTCTTCTTGTACCAGTTATTCTTCTGGCACCTGTGATTCTCCTGGCATTTGCAAAAAATAACCCTCATCAAGCTGTTTTTCTAGATCAAGTGATGTGTTTTCCACAACAAATTCAGTACTATCCCTATCCTTTAAAGTGTTTTCCACCCATTCCAATTGGTTGGCATACTTTTCTATTTCAAGGATGTGGTGATGAATATAGAGAGCCATCTTGTTTTTCTGTCTTCTATTGCAGATGAAATCTAAGGGATCATTTCTCCATATGAAGCTATGTTTTAGATTTAATCTTTGAAGTATTAAGTCTACCTCCTTCCCAGCTTCTCGGCTATTACAAATAAAGGGACCTAATTGGTCTTTGATCCTAAGTTGGGCCTTCTTTTTGGCTTTGACAAAATGTACCTCATCTGAATTGATTATCTGCCTGTAGTACTCCAAAGAAAATAACCTCATTGGGAGGTATTTAGGTAGTTTGTATGGGACCAGCTCATAGCCATAAATTCTAATCTCAGTTTGGTTTTGGTACAAGTACCAATCCCCTACTTTGGATTGTTTTCAAAGTTGCAGGATCCTCCTTATATCTGAACTAATTCTCGGAGGAGGGCTTCCTATTAGCATTGTCACAATGGGATGTACAAATAAGTCTATGAAGTCTATCTATGAATATGGGGAGCCATATTTATGGATCAATGGAGTCCATAAAATTACTGATCTAGGGTGACCTTTTGTGTCAAGCTTCTGGAGGGTAAATGTGAACTTATCAGCTTGGTAGTATAGGAAAAGGTGATATAAAATAGAAGAATACTTGAAGACTCACTTATTACTCATCCTAAGGAACTGGTCATGCATCCTATTGGCTATAAACTTGGCATAATCATAAATAACATCAGAAGGTTGTCCTGGAGTGTATATGGACATGAAAGCCAAGATGATCTCATCTATGTACTCAATGGTGATATAACCTAGGACACTGGATATCGTTGCTACAATGTCTTGGCCAAATGGGGAAAATATGGTATACACATATGGAGGAGGTTCTTTGGGGGTATACTTTTCTTCTACAATGAAGGTTTGGATTATTTGGGCCAATCTTTCATGGTTGAGCTTGGGAAATAAATCTGATAGGTCTCCAATGGAGAGAGGAGTCAAGTTTTGCCCTGGTTGAAGTTGCAGCATCTCATTTATTGATTCAACGGTGATGGTGAAAAGTATGGTTTGGTTAGGGAACATCACTTCTCTTTGACTGGGCATATAATTTTCACGGTAGTAATGGAAAATTTCTGGGAAAATGTGAACTTCATGGAATTGGTACTTGGGCAAATTGGAATCCCAAAAGCCAATTTTATCAGCATGGTTCAAGTATTGGTCTCTATATCAGTAGTAGAGTTTGAGAGGGGATTCATGGACAGAGGTGTCCTTTATCTAGAAATCCTTGTCTGTCAGGGGGAGATGGTCTAGGTCTAAATGAGGAGTGGAAATAGGTCTCACATCCATGGCAATTGGGGCAGTCATTCTCAGTTCTTGTGGATTTGAGAATCGGGAAGGTGATTTTCAGTTTTTAGGGCAATGGTGGTTCAGTATAGAGTAGGTATAAGTTACTTGAATTTCTTTAATTAATTTTTCACTTTAACTAATAAAGCTCAGCAACTGGTTCTGAAATTGAGAGGTTTTCCAGCAAATTATGGCTTAAATACCTGGAATTAAGGAAAACTAGCTCTGAACAGGTCAGCTGGCAACTACGAACGGTCTAAAAGGCTCTATGTAGGCTAGAAGGTGAACTGGGTGATCTATGGTGTCTTTAGGGTGCAATTGGATGTAGGTTGGTAGCTTCAACGTTCACAAGTGCATGCATGGAGGTTTACAGTTGAAAAAACGATAGAAACAAATGGTTTGGGGCTTTTTGGCTTTATGCGTGAAAGTTAATTTTGGCGGGTATGGGTGAACAGTGGTCGTTTGTCATATAGCGGGGTGAACAGTAGCTATTTTGGCATGTAGCGGGAGGGTAGTAGTTGGTTTCCATAGCACCGCTTTTGGGCGCTCGATGGTATTAGGGGAAGGCTACCCGATTCCATACGTTGAACGGCATGTAGCATCAGGGACCCGGTGGAAAATAACCCTTTTCAGGTGGGTATTGTTCAGACATCGGGCCCATCTGAAATGGATGAGGGTCATAATATGTGGAGGGGAGCGATCGTATGGTGATCAGGTAGTGGAGTTGCACAAAGGGTAGTGGGGGGGCCTAGCGGGTGATTAAGTGTGGCAGTTTTTAGTTAATGAGGGATTAAGGCGGGGTTAAGGAGTCGGGGTCATTAGCGGAGGGTTTAATTGGGTTTTTGACTAACTTAATCATGGATCGATTAGTTAGTGGGTTTGTCGGGTTTTGGGTAGAAAATCATAGTTTATATTTTAAACTAGGGTACAGGTCTAGTTAATATTGCGGGAGTTAAATATATACGAGAAAAGGGTTTTTTTTGGGGATTTAATAAATAAATTAGTAATTAATAAAATGAGCGGAAAGGGGCACAATACCCTAAGTATATGATATTTCATGTTTTAATGTTTTTCCGATAATAACATAAAAATTTAGGATATAGTGTTTTCGTGGGTTTTTAATATGAAAATTATTTATGTGGGGGGAATAAATACTTTTCCTAGGTAAAAGTAATTTGACCTTAGGAACATAGTATTATTAGGGAAAATGAATGAACTGAAGGGGGAGATGAATTTTTATAAGGGGGCTTTAGTACTTATTGCCTATAAGTCATTGATCCGAGGATCCAGTCCCTCCAAAAGTTAGATAAATGCTCTAAGCCTCATCGACTTAGGGTTTTTAAGTACTTTGAACTTTATTGTGTGAAATTAGTAAGTAAAAGGTGAAATGAGTGAGGGAAGTTAATTAATTGACTTTGATATCCCTCTGCATGCATGAGTTCCCATTCATATTTGGAAATTTTATGATGAGAATAATAAATATTCTTTTGTCTTAATCAATCATCATACTTCTGCAACCTTTCTTCTACTTACCCACCTACTCATCCTACCATTTTTTCTTCTCTTTATTAGGGTGCATTTGAGCTAGCAAACCCTTATCGAACATTTTTCTTTCTCTTTACAATTGTAAACTAACTAAATTTAACCTTATTACATCCAAGGGGTCAAATTAAATAGTTGGGCTCCTTTTATTTACTCTACCTATCTAATGATTTGCCATGATTAAACAGTTTGGTCGGATTTTATTCTTTAACTATCAACATGAAATAGCCAAGTTCAAACATTTTGACTATCATGGATTGTGGCAAAGATTACAAACTGCACACAATCACTATTATGCACAAAAAGTAAATAGTAGTGGCATTTTGGCTTTCTCACTTTCATGGTCTTTTTTCTTTTCCTGGGGTTCATATTTTTCATCTTTTTTTACCTTTTTGTTCTTTTTGTCCTTTGATTATTCTTTTAGGACATACCCTTTTTACATTTTTAAATTTTTTGAATATGGAAAACATTTGCAGAAATCAAAGGTATGTACATATTATAGGTTTAATCTCAGACATTCAAAAATTATGACTCCTATTGGTATAGGAACCTAACAGTGTCTCCACTTGGGGATGGCATTTCCTAGTGAAATGTCAAGAACTTTGTAGACCAATGGCCTTCTGAATTGTTGTGATGTTACCCTATAACTTTTCCTTTTCATGTTTCTACATTATTACTATTTATGACAGTAAACCTTTTTGAAGCCTAGGGCCTTCTCTTTGGGCTTCAACTTCAAAAATCACCATCCACTCCACTCTAGACTTTTGAAAAATAAAGTATGTACAAATGATCAATGAAATCAGTAACTAGGTTCAATATAGTGTTTGAGCAATTGACCATTCACTGGTCCTCTTTCTGCTTCTGTGCCATCCATTTCTCTGAGGAAGAAAGCATTATTACCCCTGAAAGCATAAATGATATATGGGTATTTCCATAGGAAATCAAATTCCCCGTGTTTACCTTTATCTTCTCTCCTTGAATCCCATTTTAGAACTTTGTCCCCTAGTGAAAATATTCTGCCTTAGTCCTTTTATCCAAAGTCTTCTTGATCCTTTCCTGCACAACTTTAGATCTGATGTACACTTCTTCCCTGGTCTACTGTAAGTGAATTGTTTGGTTGATTCTTCTTTGGATGTCATTTGGTTCAACCTGCAACTCTTGGAGCAGCTTCATCAATGGTGTTCCCAAGGAAGATGGGAAAACAGCTTCCATTCCATAAACTAATTGATAAGGAATAGTACCAATGGATTTCTTTATGGTTAGCCTGTCTTCCCATAAGGCATTTACTAGCTTCTTGTTCAATGTTTTCTTGTTATCCTCTAGCAATTTTTTGATGATATTTACCAGACTTTTGTTTGATGAATCTGCTAGTCCATTTCCTTGAGGGTAATAAGTTCTTGAGTGGCCCAGAGTTATATGATACTTATTACAGAAATCAATCATTCTCCTAGATTTGAAAGTTGCTGCATTAACAGTGATGATTTTAGTCGGGCACCCAAATCTTTATAGGGTGTTGGCCTCAAGGAAGGTTATTATAACAGTGTCAGTGGCTTACCTTGATGGTATGGCTTCTATCCATTTGGTAAAATAATTTGTAGCAGTGAGGATCCATTTGTGGTGGGCAGAGGAAGGTGGGTGGATTTCACCAATGAAGTCAAGACCCCATTGTTGAAAAGGTGCTTCAGCAGAGATTGGTTTTAAGGGCAGGGGTAAAATCTTTTTCTTTCCTTCAAAAATTTGACATTTATGACATGAGGTTACAAACTTCTTTACATCAAAAAACAAAGTAGGCCAATAGAAATCGGCTCTAAGAACCTTGTCAATAGTGGTTTTCCAGTCAATATGTCCTCCACAGTCACCTGCATGAAACTCTTGTAACAACTTGTCAGATTCTTATTTCAATAAACAGTTAAGAAGGATACCTTCATGATTCCTCCAAAACAAAACATTCAATTATGCAAAATTTTAAAGATTTCATTTTTAAAAAGCTGCCTTTGGTTTCCGGATAATTCAGGAGGAGCTTGTAGATTTTGTAAAACATATATGATGTCAGCATACCATGGTGATTCAATAAAGTCCTGGCTAATTGGTGGAGTCTCCATCTCCTCTCCATTATCCATTTCTGCAATAAAATTTATATCTAAGGCCTGACAGTTCAATTCAGCCATGGGCTTGGCTAAACCTTGGCCTTTGATTAACTTTGTTAGTTTGATTTCTAGGTCATATTCTAATATAGTAGCAATGCATTTCCCTCTCTTTCCATCTGGACCATCCTGAGTTAGGATATCCTTGACTACTGAATTGGGGACATAGGCTATTATATGAGAATATAAAATGTAAACTCTAAAATCTTTGATAGCTTTGACCAAAGCAAAGGCTTGCTTTTCCATTTTATTGTATTTTAAAGGGGCATCTCTAAGGGCTTTGCTAAAAAATGCAATAGGTTGTTCATAGCCCTCATCATTATTTTGTAGTAGAACTACAACAATTGTGTTCTGAGGCAAAGGAAAATATAATGAAATCTCTATCAAACTTTGGACTGATCAAAACTGGTGTTTTTTTAAGGCTAGATTAATATATTTTAAGGATTTCTTAGCCTCAATTGTCCATTTTATGGTCGAATCGTTTTTCAACATATTGTTTAATGACCTAATTAATTCTGGTAAGTTAGAAATAAATCTCCTAAGAAAGCTAATTTTCCGTAAAAAGGCTTGTAATTCCCTAATGCTCCTAGGATGTTGAATCTGTAAGATGGCTTCAATTCTTGTTGGATCTATTCAGATACCATCTTTAGAGATTATGTGGCCTAATAACTTTCCCTCTTCTAACCCAAATAAATATTACTTGGGATTCAAAGAAATTCCATACTTCCTGCATTTGATGAAAACCTACCTTAGATGATATAAGTGTTGTTTGTCAAATTTTGAGAATACAGTTATGTCATGTAAATATATTACTAGGAATTCATGAATTTCCTTAGGAAAAGCAATGTCCATGGCTCTTTGGAAAGTGACCCCTACATTCTTTAATCCAAAAGGCATATTCACATACATGAATGTGCCCCAAGGAGTAGCAAACACGGTTTTAGCCTGGTCATCTGGGTGAACTAAAATCTGATTGTAACCTGAAAACCCATCCAATAATGAGATTCGGGTTGACCCTACTACCCTTAGTAAGATATGATCCATTTTAGGGAGAGGGTAATTGTCTTTGAGTGAAACTTTATTAAGATTCCTAAGACCAACACAATTTTTGATCTCACAAGTTTTCTTCCTTTTTGGCACCAAATTTGAAACCCAATTAGAGAATCTAATTGGTGCTATTATCTTGGCTTCATAAATCCTTCTAATTTCCTTTTCAATAGAAAGAAATAGGATGGGATTGGTCCTCCTAAGCTTTTGTCAGAAAGGTTTCTGGTTTTCTTTTATGGGGATAGTGTGTTGTATGATGTTGGTGTCATAGGACTTGAGGTCCTCATAACCCAAGCAAAGGCATCTTGGAATTCCTTTAATAGTTCAATGTATTTCAGTTTTTCGGTAGGAGGTAAGGACTTTGAAAGTTTGATCAATTTTGGATTTTCCTTTGTGCCTATATTACACTCCTCTATATCAGATTTTAAGGGTTCCATCTTTGGTTTTCTAGGGACATCATTTGAATCAAACAAGTCTTCCAAAGGGGTTAATCCTTTGGGCAAAAAGTTGTCTTTGAGATTAATGATTTCAGAGTCTTCGTTAATTATCTCATTAATTTCAACTTGCTTTAGGTTTTGTACATCAAATTTTGTAAATTTTGTGGGATGGAATCTATCTATCTTTCCATCCTCTCTTTCATTAATTTCTATTTCATCTTTAAAATCAGGATCTAATGTTATGTCAGTATCTATATTACTATTTACAAATTCTTCCTCTAAGGTTAAAAAATTGTTTATCTGTTGGTCATTAGCAAATACTTACCAATTTTTCAAGTTATCTAGGATAGCGGGTTTGTGCCTGACCTCAGCAGTGTACTATTGGTTAGGTTGAAATGGTAACTTACAAGTGCTGGCAAACATTGCTAAACTATGAGCCTGCATATTATGCTTCCTAGGAATCACAGCAACTTTGGTTTCTAGGAAAGTGTTTAGTATTTCTATAATGGTTCCTCTGTAACAACTTAATCTAGGGTATTTGGTCATATATACAGCTTTAATATGTTTTATCACTAATTCAAAGTCTCCCATGATAAAAACTCTTATAGCTCCTAACTTTCTAACTAATTTAAGACCTAAAAGAAGTGCTTCATACTCAGCCATGTTGTTAGTGCATTTGAAATTTAGTCTGTAAGCATGGCCCTCTGAGAGATCATTCTTCAAATTATATATCCACACTCCTGCTCCTGCTCCTAACTTATTTACTGATCCATCAAATTCAAGGTGCCACAATATCTCATGTTCATAATTTTCACTGTCAAGGGGAAGAAAATTTTCCTTGTTTGCTGCATCTTGATTATCTTGTTTATTGGAAGTCTCCTGAGTTTGGACAGTTTCTTTTTTAGTTGTAACTGCAATTTCTTTTGGTTCTGAAATAATATTGTTTGAAGTGGTTTGTTGTGTTTGTTCAGCATTATACAAAATAAAAGAATCAATGTCAGAATGCAGGGAGTAGATAGGAAAGTTTTGAGGTCTATCCCGGCTACTCACCACATATTTCATTAGGGTCTCTCTATACAGCTTTTTAGGTTGTCCAAAAACTGAGATTGTGGCATATGACATGTCAAGTTGCAAAGATCCTTGGAGTTTAGCCCCCCATGATCTAGACAATAGCATACCATATTTAGGTGGGATGTCAGCTACTACTATATCCATGAGAATGGTCTTAGTAGGATATTGTACTAAGCAAACACACAGGTCTTTGATTAACCCTAGACATTTTACTTGACTTGAATCAAATGAAAATAAGTCCTTGTAAGGTCTAGTGATGTCCAAGTTTAACTTTGCCATAACTGGTTTAAGCATTAAATTGTGTGAAACTCCTGAATCTAACATTGCATTGTGTAAGATTTTATCATGAATGCTAAGGCTAATATAAAAGGGTGGTATCCCTCCTTATAATGGTTCTCCATTAACATCAAGATTGAATATAAGCTCATGTTGATCATCAAACAACTTGACAGAGTCTTCATTCTCAACAAAGTTTAAGGTTTTGTTTATTTGAGACTTATAGGTTTCACTTTTAATCAGCTCTGTTAAGGGAATTGAAATTTTTAGTTTAGCCACCTCTGCCCCCAAATTGAAAGGAAAAGGGGCTTTCTCTGTTTGAGTGCTTGTAATTTTCATAGAAGGAATTGGAGTAGGTTGCTCTTATTTTTCTGCATTTGAGGTCTTTTTCTATGGATTTTCTAATATGGTGTCTGGAGATTTCTCCAATGTCTCCTTGGAGGGGATTGAAGTGGATGTCTGATCATTAGGGGGTTGGTCATAGATTATATCTACAATGGTGGGACCGGAAGGGTTCTTATTTGGTCTAGGGAGGATTTGGAGAGCTTAAGTAACTGGAGCTGTTTTGATTTTCTTGGGTTGATTTGGCACTATTTTCTTGGTTTGGTCAGGAGTATCAGAATTCTTTTTCCTCCTTAAATTGTATTGTTTGTGTACTTCAAAAATGGCAGAATCATATTCTTGCTTATAATCAAATGATTCTCTGGATTGGGTCTGCAATTGCTACAACATATGTAGTTCCTACTCATCTTGGGTGAAGAAGACAGTTTCCTCATCATCTAATCCCATCAAGTTAATTTGTGTGTCTTGTTCAGGGTCATCTGAATGGGATGATTCAGCATAGTTTTCTTGAAATGGAGGCCTAATATTCTGATTTGGTCCATTCTTTCTAGTATTTTGATTCAGATTCTTTCTAAAGTTTGGATTTCTCACTGGAGGTGCCTGTTGATTATCCCATTGAGTCTTCCTCTCAATGTTTTCTATCATATCCATCAGTTTTTCCATACCCTTGGTTAGAACATCTATTTTAAGTTCAGAGGGTGAGACTTCATCTTTGGTAGGTCCTCTCCTTTCATTCCTAACCCAATCTCTTTTTGCTAGAAAG
The DNA here is from genome assembly GCA_000404065.3 of Pinus taeda. Classification (NCBI taxonomy): domain Eukaryota; kingdom Viridiplantae; phylum Streptophyta; class Pinopsida; order Pinales; family Pinaceae; genus Pinus; species Pinus taeda. The sequence continues at coordinate 334,427 of APFE030007529.1, read as the reverse complement.
TTGGCTTCTACACTAATTGCTACACTCTGCATGTCTTCTAAAGTTGGAGGATTTCTCTCTCTGAGTTGGAAGGCCATATCAGTATCAAACCCATCAGGAAACTTTATCAGTGCTAAGTCAGGTGGGGGTCTAAGATTCACTGGTATTGCATTGTATATATTGTTAAATCTGGTACAGTAATCCTGGACTGTTTCATTTGGTCCGCTTCTGATGTTTTCGTATTCTGAAAGGATCTGAAGAGGGTTCTTTTTCTTTTCCCATCTATTTAAAAATTGTTGATAAAATATATCTAAACTATCTATGCTATTAGCAGGTAAAGCTCTAAACCATTTCCTAACATCACCAGCTAGAGTCTGAGCAAAAAGTCTCATTTGAACATCTCCAATATCAATTTCATGCAATTCAAAGTAGTCTGTTATTTTTTTTACATGATGTTATATTGTATAAGGTCCTATGCCATCAAATTGGACAATTTTTTTCTGGTAATCTTGTGGCATGGCACCAAGTGGGGCAGGTAACACAAGAGGAGCATATCTATTTGCCATGGCTCTAAGTTGGGCAGGACTAAGAAGTGGGGTTGGGGTGCTAGGAGATGATACAGTAGTTGATGGAGAATTGGGAGTAATGGGTGATTGATGGGTAATGATAGGTTGCTAGAGAAGTGAAGGTATAAATGGAGGTGAGAAATGAACTTCAGAGGTGGAAGGGAATAATGGTGAACTAAGAGTAGTTGACATTGGTTCAGAAAGCTCAGGGATCTTAGCAATAGTAAGGATGACTGAGGGGAATTTAGAATATACTCATCAATTGATTGGTTTTCCTTTTGGACTTCGAGGTCTGCGATAAACTCTAGATCTAGAACTATGTCATCAAGTGCACTTTCAGACTTGGTTCTAAATAGGGAAAGGTCAAATGACTCATCAAAGGGGGGGTCTTCTAAAAACAACCACTCATCAGGGCATGAATCTGCTTTGATTGAAGGTGTTGGACTGACTGAACTCTCCTGTCTTTTGGATCTTCTAGAAATCAGGTTGGGATTATCCACTACTGGGGTAGGGTTTGGACCTGGATCGGCCCTAGTATAGTGATTTCTCCTTGAAGCCAAAGTTTTGAGCTTTTCTAATTACTTTATTTTTGTGAAATTTTGTAAATAGCTTCTAATAAACCCTTCAAGAGGCTTTAAATAAAGATTTGAAATTTTCTCAAAGGTTTATTAAGACTGAGGATTTGAGTTCCCCAGTATGGTTACCACTACGTTATCACTCAGAAGTTTTCCCTAGAAGTTATCAAAAGAAGGAATCATCTGAGGTAACCACAAAGCAATCTTTTAGGCTTAAGTTCTAGCCAACCTAAGTCTAGAGAGGGCTCTCTCTTTATAGTTTAGCTTTGTTTTTATGGGATTTTAGGATCATTCTTAATGTTCATGGGGTTTTGTTTTGAATTGAAGGTTTGGTGGTGGAATTCTTAGAGCAGATGGATAGAGCTAGGTATTCAAGCCATTGGGATATGGAGTCAATAAATGGATAGCATAACTGGACCAGATAATTAAAGGGAATGTTCACAAGGCAGGCTAGCAAAGCAAAAGGAAAATATTTAGGTCTGATGGATGAAATGATTCTAACCAGGGTGAAAGGGCACTTAAGAATCCTTGGACCGGGATTAGAATGAAGAATAGAGGGTGATCATGAACAAAGGTAAATTAAGAATCCTTTTTTATGTACTAGAGGAGAAACTAAGGAAGAAAAGGAGAAGTTAAGAATTCCTTAGCTAAGATAGTTTAGGAGAAAACTTTCAGAATGTAAAACAATCAAGACAAAGTGCACTCAAGCAATTTCTGAAATATCATTCCTTGTTATACATTTAGATTTTTTAGAAACAAACAAGATTATGAAGAAACATAAGAGAAAACAACAGTAAACATGAGAGAATACTTATTTGTATTTCGTTGTACATAAGAATCCTATAAAATATCTAATCTTTATTCCTTGATCCAGCAAGCCAATCCAGTCATTGATACAATAGAATTTTGTTTTGAAAGAAAAATGCTATAGAAATGCCTTGGAATCCACCCTACATACTTCAAAATGTGAAGTATTTATACAAAAAATAATTACAAAATATCTCATAACAGTTTGAGACTTAATCTAGGGAATAAAATATCTTCATGCATGAAGATAGAGATAGACGCGAAAATGCTTCTTGTTGTCCCTTTTATTGTGGTGTTGCTGCCTGTTTCTATTGAGTTTTGAGCCCTTTAAGCTGACTGGCATTTCTGGTATTTCCACGTTGGAATCTTCTTTACTTTGATCTTTCACTGATACTCTTTGACTCTGTTACTCTTTGACCCTGCTTATCCGTCTTTCACCTGTTTAACCTAGCTGCCTTCAGATCTATTGTGGTAACTTTTTGATGTAAAACTTTTTCATAGTAAATCTATCATTTTTTCCCACCATTCTACCTCAGGCAATCTCACCTTTAACATTCTTTTGTAAATTTCATCTACCTCTATGTATTTTGCAAAATTAGGTTTGGTGGGAAATAAATGTTTTACCTCATGTTCTAGGAAAAGCAGGTTCTCCAATGTATCATATAACACTTTGCCAGTAGGCAAAGCTTTAATGCCTGAAGAGATGTCTTGTTCCTTGGCTAACTTCCTGAGTCGATCACTATAATCCAATTGGGTCATGAGTTTGTCATGGATGACCATAGGACTTGGAAGGCCTTTGTCCCTCAAAATTTGAAATTTAGCCATGAATCTGTCAATGGCTACCTGCATGTTATGGCATTTTTCTTCTAAGTTGAGCATGAGGTTGCTTTTGGAAAGAACCTTTTTAATCTCTAGGATGGCTTCAGTCCTATCCTCTACACCAAGCTCATGGAGCTCATATATGTTCTTACTGTTTAGGAGGTGGATGAGTCAATTTTCATCCTCAGGTTGGTCTCCTAATTCCTCCCTTACTTTCTAGATAACCTCAATGGCTACCTTCACCAATTCATTTTGCTCAAATATAACTTGAATTAATGGCCAAATATCACTGACAGAGTTAATGATATTGGCCCAGAGCATCTCTTTAGTCTGTCCTAGTGGCTTCTGCAGTGTTAAATCTTTATCTAGGACTTTTATTTTCTCACCCATCCTTAGGGCCTTTTGTGTCTCTTCTCCTTGCTAAATTTGGGCAAGTTTGCAATAAGTTTCTAAGCTTGCCACTTTCTCCTTCAATCTTTTGAGCTCTGTAGCTTGGATGGACATCTCCTCCATAGATTTTACCAGTTCTATTGTTTTTTTAGTTGAAGTATCTGCTGCTGTAGTGGACTCAATTGAAATTGGCAGTGTTGTGGCAAGTGGAGCTGTAGGTGCCAATGATGCTACCATTGTGGAAGGAACTGTTGTTGTCACTGTGGGGATGGCTGTTGGGGAAGTTGTGTCCAGGTTACTTTGCTTGGACTGAATCAAATCATCCCTTATTTGTTTCTTTAAGCTGATCATTTAGCTTTAAGACTAGGTCCATAAGCTCTTCATGTCCTTTTTGTGCTTCTAGGACTTCCATTGTTTGAGGGTTATGCATCTGGGGAATTTTGAGTTGCTTCTTCAGTGAAGAAATGTCATCATTCTTCTTTTTAATTAGCTGCTATGTTTCTTTCACATCCTTGGGGTCATGTCCCAATCTTATCACTAAGTCCTCTAAGGACTTGATTCTTGTATCTTTGGCCTGTGAGGAGGCCTTCTCCAACTGAAACTATGCTGACATATTGTTTAAAGAGTTCTGCAATTGGTGGGCTTCTATGGCTTTCCCTGTCAATGTAGAATAAATCATTTCACCTGTTTTATTATGCAGCTCAATCTGGTCAATGGGATGAATATCCCTTGCAAGTGCTTCAAAATCCACTCTTTTAAAGTCTATTGCTACCCTTGGCTGCTGAGTGGTCGGCTTAATAAAGTTCATTTTCATTTTCCCCTCTTTAATATCATATGATGACATAAGCCTTCTCTGATTAGTAGGGGTCATCTTTAAATATTGTGCATAGGTTTGGGCTTTCAACCTCTCATTCCTAGCCTTTATTTCTTTGTATCTCTCCTTGATGTCTTCATCTTTATCTGTTGGAATTCTGAAAGAGGATACCTCAACACTTTGTTGTCTTTCCAACATCTGAGTGTGTGATGTGGAAGGTTCTAGGATGCCTCCAGATGGAGTGGCCTACCTGCTCCCATCTCTTTCTGTGCTTGTAACCTCAGTTGTCTCCTCTGTATATTCCTATTCAGGGATAGGATTCACTCTTTGCCTCTTAGCTCATCTTGTCACTGCATAGGATTGTGATGTTGGTTTTTCTAAAGTAGTAGCCCCTTCCTTGTCTCTCTTGAGGCTTTTCTCCTCATTTAGAGGAGTCTATAAGACTGGGGGTACTCATGGTGGCCTCTAGTATTTCTGTTTTCTCTGATTGCTCTAGTATATCTTATTTCTCTGGTACCTCTTAGAGGTCTAGTGGTTTTGATTCTTCTTGTACCTGTGATTCTTCTGGCACTTGTGATTCTCCGGGAACTTGCAGGAAAGAACCCTCATCAAGCTTCTTTTCTAGATCAAGTAATGTGTTTTCCACAACAACTTCAGTACTATCCATTTCCTTTAAAGTGTTTTACACCCATTCCAATTGGTTGGCATACTTTTCTATTTCAGGGATGTGGTGATGAATATAGGGATCCATCTTGTTTTTCTATCTTTTGTTGTAGATGAAATCCAAGGAACCATATCTCCATATAAAGCTTTGTTTTAGATTTAATCTTTGAACGATTAGGTCTGCCTCCTTCCCAGCTTCTCTGCTATTACAAATAAAGGGACCTAATTGCTCTTTGATCCTGAGTTGGGCCTTCTTTTTGGCTTTGACAAAATGTACCTCATTTGAATTGATTATCTGCCTGTAGTACTCCAGAGCAAATAACCTCATTGGGAGGTATTTAGTTAGTTTGTATGGGGCCAACTCACAGCCATAAATTATAATCTCAGTGTGGTTTTGATACAAGTACCAATCCCCTACTTTGGATTGTTTTGAGAGTTACAGGATCCTTCTTACATCTGAACTAATTCTCGGAGGAGGGTTGCCTTTCAGCATTGTCACAATGGGATGTACAAATAAGTCTATGAATTCTATATACGAATATGGGGAGCCATGTTTATGGATCAATGGAGTCCAGAAAATTACTGATCTAGGGTGACCTTTTGTGTCAAGCTTCTGGAGAGTAAATGGGAACTTATCAGCTTGGTAGTATAGGAAAAGGTGATATAAAACATAAGAATACTTGAAGACTCGCTCATTACTCATCCTAAGGAACTGGTCATGCATCCTATCAGCTATAAACTTGGCATACTCATAAATAATAGCAGGAGGTTGTCCTGGAGTGTATATGGACATGAAAGCCAAGATGATCTCATCTATGTACTCAATGGTGGTATAACCTAGGACACTAGATATCATTGCTACAATGTCTTAGCCAAATGGGGAAAATATGGTATACACATATGGAGGAGGTTCTTTGGGGGTATACTTTTCTTCTATAATGAAGGTTTGGGTTATTTGGGTGAATCTTGTAGGGCTTAGCTTGGGAAATAAATCCAACAGGTTTGCAATGGAGAGAGGAGTCAAGTTTTGCCCTGGTTGAAGTTGCAGCATCTCATTTATTAATTCAGAAGTGATGGTGAACATTATGGTTTGGTTAGGGTACATCACTGCTCTTTGACATGGGATATAGTTTTCATGGCAGTAATGGACAATTTCTAGAAAAATGTGAACTTCAGGAAATTGGTACTTGGACAAATTGGACTCCCAAAAACCAATTTTATCAGTGTGGTTCAGGTATTAGTCTTTGTTCGGCAGTAGAGTTTGAGAGGGGATTCATGGACAGAGGTGTCCTTTATCTAGAAATCCTTGTCTTCCAAGGGGAGATGGTCTAGGTCTAGATGAGGAGTGGAAATAGGTCTCACATCCATGACAATTGGGGTAGCCATTCTCAATTCTTGTGTATTTGAGAATGGGGAAAGTGATTTTCAGTTTTTAGGGCAATGGTGGTTTAGTACAGAGTAGGTTTAATTTACTTGAGTTTCTTTAATTAATTTTTCACTTTAACTAATAAAAATCAGAAACTAATTCTGAAATTGAGAAGTTTTCCAGTGAATTATGGCTTAAATACGTGGAATTAAGAAAAACTAGCTCTGAACATGTCAGCTGGCAATTGTGAACGGTCAAAAAGGCTTTGTGTAGGCTGGAAGGTGAACTGGGTGCTCTGTGGTGTCTTTAGGGTGCAATTGGATGTAGGTTGGTAGCTTCGACGTTCGCAAGTGCGTGCATGGAGGCTTACAGTTGAAAAAACGATAAAAAAAAATGATTTGGGGCTTTTTGGCTTTATGTGTGAAAGTCAATTTTGGCGAGTACGGGTGAACTGTGGTCATTTGTCGTATAGCGGGGTGAACAGTAGCTATTTTTCCATGTAGCAGGCAGGCAGTAAGGGGTTTCCATCCCACCGCTTTTGGGCGCTCGGTGGTATTGGGGGGAGGTCGCCCGATTCCATACGTTGAATGACACATAGCATCAAGGGCCCAGGGGAAAACAACACTTTTCAGGTGGGTATTGTTCAGATGTCGGGCCCGTCCAAAATGGATGAGGGCCGTCAGATGTGAAGGGAAGCGATCATGCGGTGATCGAGCAGTGGAGTTGCACGGAGAGTAGTGGGGGGGGCCAGCGAGTGATTAAGTCTGGCAGTTTTTAGTTAATGAGGGATTAAGGCGAGGTTAAGGCGTCGAGGTCATTAGCTGAGGGTTTAATTGGGTTTTTGACTAACTTAATTTTGGATCGATTAGTTAGTGGGTTTGTCGGGGTTTGGGTAGAAAATCATAGTTTATATTTTAAACTAGGGTATAGTGCTAGTTAATATTGCGGGATTTAAATATATACGGGAAAAGGGTTTTTGTTTGGGATTTAATAAATAAATTAGTAATTAATAAAATGAGCGGAAAGGGGCTCAATACCCTAAGTATATGATATTTCATGTTTTAATTCTTTTCCGATAATAACATAAAAACTTAGGATATAGTGTTTTCGTGGGTTTTTAATATGAAAATGATTTATGTGGGGGGAATAAATATTTTTCCCAGGTAAAAGTAATTTAACCTTAGGAAAAGAGTATTATTATGGAAAATGAATGATCTAAAGTGGGAGATGAATTTTTATAAGGGGATTTTAGTACTTATTGCCTCTAATTCATTGAACCGAGGGTTCGGTCCCTCCAAAATTCAGAGAAATGCTCTGAGCCTCATTGACTTAGGGTTTTTTAGTACTTTGAACTTTATTGTGGGAAATTAGTTAAGTAAAAGGTGAAATGAATGAGGGAAATTAATTAATTGAATTTGATATCCATCTACATGCTTGAGTGCCCATTCATATTTGGAACTTTTATGATGAGAATAATAAATATGCTTTTGTCTTAATCAATCATCATACCTCTGCAACCTTTCTTTACTTACCCACCTACTCATCCTATCAATTTTTTTCTCTTTATTAGGGTGCATTTGAGCTAGCAAACCCTTATCAAACATTTTTCTTTCTCTTTACAATTGTAAACTAACTAAATCTAACCTTATTACATCCAACGACTCATATTAAATAGTTGGGCTCCTTTTATTTACTCTACCTATCTAAGTACTTTAAACTTTATTGTGGGAAATTAGTTAAGTAAAAGGTGAAATGAATGAGGGAAGTTAATTAATTGACTTTGATATCCATCTATATGCTTGAATGCCCATTCATATTTGGAACTTTTATGATGATAATAATAAATATGCTTTTGTCTTAATCAATCATCATACTTCTGCAACCTTTCTTCTACTTACCCACCTACTCATCCTACCATTTTTTCTTCGCTTTATTAGGGTGCATTTGAGATAGCAAATCCTTATCAAACATTTTTCTTTCTCTTTACAATTGTAAACTAACTAAATCTAACCTTATTACATCAAAGGGCTCATATCAAACAGTTGGGCTCCTTTTATTTACTCTACCTATCTAATGCTCTGCCAAGATTAAACAGTTTGGTCAGATTTTATTCTCTAACTATCAACATGAAATAGCCAAGTTTAAACATTTTGACTATCATGGATTGTGGCAAAGATTGCAAACTGCACACAATCACTTATTATACACAAAAAGTAAATAGTAGTGACATTTTGGCTTGCTCACTTTCATGGTCTTTTCTTTTTTCTTTTCTTGGGGTTTATATTTTTCATCTTTTTTTACCTTTTTGTTCTTTTTGTCTTTTGATTATTCTTTTAGGACATACCCTCTTTACAATTTTTAATTTTTTGAATATGGAAAACATTTGTAGAAAGCAAATGTATGTACATACTACAGGTTTAATCTCAGACATTCAAAAATTATGACTCCTATTAGTATAGGAACCTAACACATGTGGTAAGTCATGCATTGGCCAAATTAGTCGTGCAATCATTGTATGCCTTAAGGAGCACATAGCAGACAAAAATCATCATAGACTGACTAAATTTGCAATAGCTTAGCACTCTTATAATATTAATCCCTTATTTTCTTTAACGAAGCTGATACCTTAGCTTGTATCCCTTTTCATAATTCTCATGTCATTACAGAAGCCTTAGAAATTTGAAAGCATCCCAATAATTTCAATGGGGAATATTGCTATAAGCTTAGCTACTCTTGAAAGCCTTTAATCCATCACCTTAATTCTTAACCCCCGCCCTTCACCCCTTTGTCCCCTTCTCCCTTTATTTAAATTTTTTTCTTCCATTATCCCCACCTCTCCCCCTCTTTTTTTTCAAAGTTTCTTTCCTTGCTCTTGCATAGGTGTCACCAAGTTGATCAAAGTTGGAAAGTTAATGCCTTCATGGTTGATGATGCATTGGATGAAATCGGTGCTTTAAGGTAACTTCAGTATTTTATTTTACAGTACGACTTATATTTATTACAAAAACAACATGCTTGAAATGAATTGAATGTAGCAGGAGAATCACAAGGTACAATGTTATCTTGTGTTTTTGGTACATATGTCGAACATGGCTAAAAAATGTGAATCGATTGGCTAGTATTCCATAAATAGAAAAAGAGATGTTTAGTGTTGGGTTTAATTATGAGTTATTGTTCTAGTGTTGGAGTGAGCAATGTAATTAATGCTTTCTTTAACAAATTTTCTAATGAGGAGAAGTTCCTAGATTATTTCCACAAGAATTGAGTTGTTGGTGACAAGATTTGTACGTTCACAAACTCTTTGTTACATTTCTATTTTTGGTTTTCACACAGATGAAATATGTTCATTAACCCAACTTTTCTACAATTAGGGATTAGGTAAAAGGTTGTCGGGATTTTCCCCATACAAATCAGGAGACAAACAATGTTGTGGAGTCATATCATTGTTACCTAAAGACAAACTTTATATCTGATAGAAGAAAGAAATGTGCTTGTATGATGGATTTGTTGATATATGTTCTTCTAAAAAATGTTGAACCATGTTATTGGTTTAAGGAAATTCTAAAAAAGGAAGGATTTTCGAATAATTACAGTAAAGAGAAATAGTTTGAATCATCAATGGAAAAAGAAAAAATAATTCCAGATAGTGATTGCAGCCATCATGAGAAAATGTCTCATGCTTTTTTGGTGAGGAGTCAATCTAAACCAGATAAGAAATATCTTGTCACTTGTCATCGTACAAATTTTTTAACTTGTGATTGCCCATGGTCTACTCGTGGCAACATTTGCAAGCATGCCATAAAGGTGGTTTGGTTGTCTTCCCATTCAATGGCTTCAAACCAATTATTAATTCATCAAAGCACAATTGATTCATACAATGACCCTGCTGAGATAAATATAGAGGCAATATCAAATCTTGGTGAAGATGCAAACACATTTTCCATGGATAGTCACGATGTTGATGTAAATGTTGAAGGACTTGAGTTGGCCAAAGAGGATTTATTTGGCTACATAGACCTGGTTCGAAATAGTCCTCCTAATACTTTGACCAAGGTTGAACAATTTATTGCTTTGGTTGAAAAAATGTTGGATAACGCCAACAATATTCATATTATGGATTATGAATTCACATGTAGGTTGGGTACTTTTGAATCATCTTTGAAGAGAAAGAAGAGTTTCATGAGCCCCAAAAAGAGAAGAAAAACAAGCAAACAAAATGCAAGATTGGAAATTGACTTGAATATCGTTGCAGATGAAGATGAACCATTTGAGTTTGAACAACTCAATAAGTGAGTCGCCCTCGCTCCAATAATGCATGGTTTTCCAGGTTTGTTGTGATACACTTGTTCTCAATTTGCTTTTTATATTATTAATGTATTACATGTATTTAATGTATTATTTTTTTTTTTAATATGTTCATGTATGTTTGATGGGTGGTGAGGATATGTTTGTTGATTTACGCAATTTTTCTGAATTGTCATTTAAGGTCAGTAAATAAGTCCATGCATTTACACTCGGTCTTTCAGTACATCGATTATTTCGTATGTTATGGATGATAGCTTTTATGGGGTTGTTCGATACTTGCATTATGCTTGTATACATTGGTGTCTAATCATGATTCTAATATATAAATTGGAATAAAACAATGGAAACGTAACAAAAATTGTAGCAGAAATGCAATGAAATTGTAACAAAATTTGTAGTAGAAATGCAACGAAATTGTAACAAAACATGTAAAACAAAATTTTACTAGCTCTTTATAACTTCTCAATGCTAATGGTGAAATATTATTGGATAATAATATATATTACAACATAAAATAGTATGTGTTTGTTCACTATGAGTTGTCGCACCAGTGGCAATGAGTGTCAGCAACGGTGAGCCAATGTGTCAACAATAATGAGCCTGTGTATCAGCAATAGTGAGGGAATGAATATCATCAAGAACACAGGGGTCACTCTAAATATGAGAATGCAGGGGGGTTTTCATGAATATTGTTGATACAATAATCACAGTGTCCTACTTCACTAGGACAAAGATACCCTTTTGTTTCCATAATTTGATTCCAACATTCAAACCTTCTTCTTTCTTTCTTTCTTTTTCTTTTTTTTCATGATATAATACTTTTTATATATCCTTGTTGGCATCCAGATCATTGGATAGTGAAATCTAAGACCAATCCAGTTATTCCCAAACTATTCTGTGGAAATAATACACAGAGAAACCCTTGTTAAGGCTATCTTTAAGTTTAGGTAGTTAAATGGATATTTATTTCAGGTTTGTTTTCCTAAGGCATCCCACCTTGCTTTACATCCTTCTTGTGTCGTAGTCTCTGTAGGAATTTACAGGGTAAGTTCCTCAGACAAACACCAAAGGACACCGCTCACAAACATATCACAGATCAATACACCAATATTTTTTACGTGGTTAAAACCCTCAAAGAGGGAAACAGTCCACGACCTGAGCCAACGCGGCCACTTCAGGAAAATTATTAATAAAAGAATGAAAATTTACATAAGCTTCTCTCGTGAAAATTTAACCTACAAATGACCCTCCATGTGCTTTAAATAGAAATTATGGACCAATCGGGTGTTAAGCCATGGATCAAGTGTCGGTAATACCAAGGAGAGAATGAACCATCGGATCACTACATATCGTGACCGTCGGATTGTAAGTTACAAATGTACATAGTAAAGAAACACACTTTACCTAACTCTATACTAGACCAAGTTATACTTAACTATTTCCTATGTGTCGGAATATCCTAACATCCCCCCTTAAGAACAACTTGTGATAGGATTGAAGGATTTACAAATATGACACAATAGGAGAAGGAAGGAGGCACTAGAGCCTATCCCCCCTTAGTGACAACTTCCTGAACTCCAAGCATATATCGAAGTTTAGTGAACTTCGCCTCTGTGAGAGCCTTTGTGAAGATGTCTTCAACCTGATCATCTGTTGAACAATATTGCACTTCAAGAACATGGTCATGAATGAGCTTTCTGATGAAGTGCATGTGTAGTTCAATGTGTTTGCTACGTTGATGTTGGACTGGATCTTTTCATTATTGAATGGCACTTTGATTGTCACACCAAAGGGTAGTCGGATGCTGCTGCTGAAAGCCAAAATCTGATAGGATCTAACGAAGCCACAAGGCTTCCTTACTAGCTTCTACGGCACCACGATATTCTGCTTCTGCTGAAGAAAGAGAAATGGCAACTTGTTTCTTGCAAGCCCATGTAATAGGTCCTGAACCAAGAGTGAACACATAACTGGCAGTAGACTTCTGATCATCAGGGTCACCGCCCAATCGGAATCAGTGAAACCAACCAACAGAGGAGATGCTTCGGCATTGTAATGAATTCCAAACTGAACTGTACCTTGAACATAACGAAGTATTCTTTTAGCTGCTTTCCAATGACTTTCACATGGGGTTTGCATAAACCGAGCAATAAGGCCAACAGCAAAGGAAAGGTCAGGACATGTATGGGTTAGATACAAAAGTTTCCCTACAAGTTGACGGTATAAAGTAGCATCAACTTCTGGGGAAGTACAAGTGACTGAAAGTTTGACTCCAGACTGAAAGGGAGAAGGAGTTGGCTTACAATATTCCATGTGAAAATGGTGTATAAGATCACAGGAATACTTGGATTGGGAGAGGGAAATACCTTCCTTGGATTGCAATACTTGAAGACCGAGAAAATAATGTAAGTGTCCTAAGTCTGTCATTTCAAACTTCTTTTTAAGGCTGGACTTCACATGGTTGATAAGGTTGGGATCACTACCAGTGAGGATAAGATCATCAACATAAAGAACAAGAATGATAAGAGACTTGCCCACTTTCTTGGTGTAGACAGTATTGTCAGAATGACACCTAGAAAAGCCAGATTCTAAAAACTATCCATTTTGGCATACCAAGCCCGAGGAGCTTGCTGGAGACCATAAAGGGATTCTTAAGCCGACATACAAGACTGGAGTCTGTTTGTATAAAGCCAATAGGTTGTTCCATATAGATTTCTTCATGCAAGTCCCCATGCAAGAAGGCGGATTTAACATCCATCTGATGGACTTCCCATTTGAAAGAGGCAGCAAGGGAAAGAACAAGGCGAACATGGGAGAAGGTTTCAGTATAGTCAATGCCTTCAACTTGTGAAAAGCCCTTATCAAATTTCCCATCTGGTCCATACTTGGTTCTGTAAACCCATTTGCATCTAACAAGTTTTCGTCCCTTTGGTAGAGGAACAAGATCCAATGTATCGTTTGCCAATAATGAACGATATTCTTCATTCATAGCTGCGTCCCAATCTGGATGGCCTGAAGCTTCTACAAAGGTGTCAGGATCATAATTTGCTAAGACTTGAGCCAGTAAAGAAGAGGCTCTTTCGAACTGAGAACGTGTACGGCGCTAATCTGTAGGATCACTGGCAAGATCACCTACTGCATCCCGAGTAGCACGGACCCATTTTGGAAGTGAAGGAGCTGAAGGAGGATCCTGAGAAAGTGGGGGAGGATTTTCATCCTCACTTTCATCATCTGAAGAAGAAATATGTTCAAAAGTAGAAGAGATAGAGAGAGGTGGCACATTCGCCGAACTAGGCTCGTAGGCTGATATATTTTCATCAAACTTTACATCTCTTCTAATGATAACTTTTTTGGACTTAAATGGAATAAGTCTATATCCTTTGACATCTTCAGAATATCCAACAAAAATGCATTTTTCACTCTTAGGTTCTAAAGCTTTATGTTTCTCATCTGGAATATGGGCCCATGCTTCACTTCCAAAAACACGAAAGTAACTCACATCTGGTTTAATTGAGCTCCACGCTTCTTCAGGAGTGATATTCTTTAAAACGTTAGTAGGAGTGTGATTTATTATGTAATTTGCACAGTTAATTGCTTCTGCCCAATAATTAAGACTAAGTCCTTTAGATTGAAGCATACAATTAGCCATTTCCTTTAAGGTGTGATTCTTCCTTTCAGCTACACCATTTTGTTATGGAGTATATGGAATAGTATGTTGCATTTGAATTCCATTCTCAGTGCAAAAGTTGATGAAGTCGTTTTTAACATATTCCCCGCCATTATCAGATCTTAGCTTAAGAATTTGATGTCCAGATTGTTTTTCAACAAAGGCCTTAAAGGCCAAGAATTTGTTAAATACTTCACTCTTGAGTTTTAAGAAGTATACCCAAATGCGTCTGGAGAAATCATCAATGAAAGTTAAGAAATACTTGTAACTAGAGAAGGAAACAACTGGAAGTGGACCACATAAATCACTATGCACAAGTTGTAAAGGGGCTGAGGTGTGCCAAGAGGCACGCTTTTCAAAACTGTCCCAATGATGTTTTCGGAGAACAAATCTCTGCAAGATACCATTGGAAGACCTGTCATCATATTTTCTTTGCATAGATTCTGAAGGGAGCGATAGTTTAAGTGACCAAATCGCTCATGCCAAAGTTTGCTCACTTCATCATTATGAGCAACAAATACCAAGGGAAGATTTGATGACCCAAAGTTGTGAAACTTATACAACCGTGTAGAATCATCAGCTATGCCAGTAGCTAAAATTTATCTAGGATCCTTTAGGTCCTTAATTACAACATCGTGAGGTGAAAATTCAACAATTTTACCTTCACCTGAATGAGTTATCTGATATACAGATAGAAGGTTGCAGGATAAGGTTGGAACACATAATACATCATTAATTGACATTGTCTATATGAACAGTTTTCAGTCCTACAACACTAAGAGGATCTATCATCACCCATATTACTTTTGGTGTACAACATTAAAGAGGAACATTGCTTTGTTTCTGCCATGTGATAAGAAGCTCCAAAATCAATGAGCCACTCATGAGAATGAGAGGAAGAAGATACATTTAATGCATAGCCAGACCGAGATGCTTGACAACCACATGCAGAAAGTGCCATTCCTGAAGATGAATTTGAAGAGCACTCCAAATGGATGTTATGCTTCTTCATTGCTGCTTCCAAGGCTTCCATCTTCTTAAAGCATTTAGATTATAAGTGGCCATCTCGATTACAAAAGTGGCAGTGTCTATCAGTCTTCTTCCCTTTATTTTTATTTGCCTTATCATTTTGGTGAAATGATTTTTCATTTTGAGGCTGAAAATGCTTAGGACCCTTGTTTGGTTTAGGACCATTCCTTTTAGGATATGACTTCTTAGGATTCTTTGAATTTACTTTCTGCTGGGTGGTTAACGCTTTCTTAGAAGAGTTTCCAAGATTAAGAAGACCAAGGTGTAAGAGTTTTTCTTGTTCTCTTATTAAAGAATCACAAAAAGAATCAAAGGAAGGAGA